>MU665093.1:4116-37171 GCA_026770625.1 Nicotiana glauca
GGTAAAATATACATTTTCAGAAACCTCGCACTCTCACGAGTCTAACCATACCAAATTTATAGAATTCCCATATCATTTCGACCTTCAAATCAGTGATTTTATCCAAGAGGGTTTTCTACCTCCTTTCAATAAAATTCTCAGATTAAACACCGAAACTTGTAATAGATTCGAGTTATATAACCAAAATTGAGTTAAAACACTTACACCGTTGTTGTCCAAGAAAATCTATCCAAAAATCCCCCAAACCGAGCTCCAAATCGTTGAAAATGGGAAATGGGAACGAAGTCCCATTTCCTTAACTTAAACATTCTGTCCAGGCCATTTTCCGCTTCTGCGGTCCAAGGGCCGCTTCTACGGTCCCGCTTTTGCGGTCGAACTTAAAAATGCCTGGGTCCGCTTTTGCGGACTAAAAACCGCACCTGCGGTTCCACTTACACGGAAAAAGGACCGCTTCTGTGGTTCTCCTAATGTGGCGCCAAAACCGCTTATGCGGTCTTCCTGTCGCAGAAGCGACTCCGCTTCTGTGGAACAAGGATCCGCTTTTGTGATTCCTGACCCAATCGCCACTTTCGCTTCTGCGGCTTCCTGGCCGCTTAAGCGGCTCTGCTTCTGCGGCTCCAAAATCGCAGAAGCGAAAATACCAGAAGCAGCAGGCCTAAAATCTTCATAAGTCCAAAAATTCCCCGTTTAGCTACCCGAAATCATCCCGAGACCCCCGGGACCTCAACCAAGAGCACCAATACCACCTAATACCTTATTCGAACTTGTACCAATCCTTAAATCACCCAAAACAATGCCGGAAAGACGAATTAATCAAAGATTCAAGCCTATGAACTTCAAATTCTAACCAAACATGCTTTCGATCAAAAACCTATCCAAACCTTGTCCGAATGACCTGAAATTTTGCGCACACATCCCAAATGACATGACGGAGCTACAAAAACTTCCGGAATTCAAATCCGACCCTCGGATCAAAAACTCACTATCGGACCGGAAACTTCAAAAATTCAAACTTCGGCATTTCAAGCCTAAAAGAGCTACGGACCTCCAATTAACATTCCGAATGCGCTCCCAACCCCAAAATCATCTAACGGAGCTAACGGAACAATCGGATTTTCATTCGGAGGTCATCGTCACACTGTTCCGAATACAGATTATTTTTCAACTCTTCAGCTCTCATTGAAGGACTAAGTGTCCCAAAACACTCCGAATCCTAAAACCGAACATCCCGGCAAACCAAAATAGTAGAAATGAACTTAGGGAAAGCAGTTAATGGGGGTTCGGAGCGTAAATTCCAAAAAACGACCGGCCGGGTCGTTACATCCTCCCACACTTAAACATTCGTTCGCCCTCGAACGAGCATAGAAATCATACGTGAAGTAGCAAAAAGATGAGGGTACTGGCTGCGCATACCCTGCTCGGTCTTCCAAGTTGCCTCCTCGGCCGGCTGACCCCGCCACTGGACCTTCACTGAACCGATGTTCTTTGACCTCGACTTTAAGCTTTCAAAATGAGAATTTCCATTTAGATTTGACTCCAAACTTCCTGAATTTTAATTCTGACCATACACACGAGTCAATATACCTGAGATGAAGCTGCTCATGGCCTCTAACTGCTGAATGACGCACCGGAGCTCAAAACGACCGGTTGGGTCGTTACATTGGCAAGCCTGACTTTTTTGAGAAATTATTGTTGAGGTATTTATTGGTCGCTCTTGTTCTCTCATTTGACCATCTGAAATATAAATAGGATGGAACTACAGACAAAAGGAAATTATGGTGAATAAAGGGCATTTATACGAGGATACGGGCAGATCCAAAAGGGCTAATAGAAAAATAGATAAAATATCTGATCTGACCTATATTTAAGATGGATAGAAAATGGTTAATCGATGGACAATATGGATATATATTCATGAATTCTTGAATATGATCATTTCATTAGAGAATTTCTAGTCTCCCAAACTTGAGAAACCCCCAATTTGAGTAATTGCAAATAAAAAAGTTATAACCATTGATTATCTACTTTTTAAATGGATAATATGTATCTTATACATATTTTACCTATTTTTAAAAATTTCATTATCCAACTTATTTTTAGTGGATAATATGAATGGATAAATTTATTTTATCCATTTTGCCACCACTAAGAGCTCATTTGGGCAAGCTGCCAAAAACTACTTGTTTTGAAAAGTTCTTTTTTCAAAAGAGCTTTATCTATGATTACTTTTGGAAAAAAAATTTGTGTTTGGCCAATTCATTAAGAAGTACTTTTGCAACATTTAGTAAACAAATAGTGTTTGACCAATCTTTCTAAAAACTATTTTTGAGTGTGAAATTATCAAAAAAGGATAGTACCAAGGTCTTTAATTATTTTAAGAAGAAAAATAAAATTAAATATTTATCATAAGGGACTTTTACTATTAAACCAGTGACTGATAGGTATAGTAACAAAGGCGTCCTTTTTATTTTGTTTAATTAAAATATAAAATATAAAGTAAACATATATATTAAAGATTTAAATTAATATAATATATATAGTTATACCAAAACATATAGAATTATATAGTATAATTATTTTGTTAGTTTGAGCTCCTGTATGCATTACTAAAGAACTTGTTTATTTGTTGGGTTCCTTAAACGTTAAGTAAAGTAAACATAGCGATTTTTACATGAAAAATCACTGATCAGCTCCAAACCCTACACCACTATATAATGGTAAGGAGTGGTCAATGCAGCATTTACCTGAAGGGTCGGGATCGATTTCCACAAGGAGTTAATATTGGTTTGGAGTTGGGTTTCTATATAATCTAGCTATGCGTGTTGCTTTTAATTGCACTTCTAACAATGCTTGGATTTATTTCTATTGTAATTTTAATGCTATTGATTACTGAAAATAAACTAAGTACAATATTTTTGTAAGAGTTTTCTCAATTGATAAAAAGCACTAGGGAAGTGACTTACACCTACGTAAGTATCTAATGGGGTCTAAAATTTAGGACAAGCTTGTTATATTTGGGCTCGTGATATAACCTTTACACAAAGATACTCACTTTATACCTCTCGGTATTTTGAGTGACTTTTCCTAATTGGCTTTTTCAAGCCCAATTTGGCGTTCAAACAATACAAGTAAAATTGGCTCAAGTCGGGTATTACTATCTCTAGGTTAAACCCATTAATTGGGGCTATGAACCTCTTGAATTCACCCCAATTCCGTATTAGCCTAATTTTTCTAGACTTAGTCCCTCTTTCTCAAGAAGAGTCTAAGTCATAAAGGCACGAATTAGTGTTTCCAACCACCAATTCTACAATTAAAGCATGAATCAAGCTAAATATCACTAACTCATAGACAATTAAGCCCTAAAAGAGAAGACCCATTAAACACCCACTCTAGGGTTGGGTAACAACCCTAGATGATGTGTTTAGCTACTCATAATCAAGGTAAAAATCAAAGATGGAGATGAAATGTAAGCCATAAAAGTTGATTAGAAGAATAAAATCTAAGAGTAATAGCTAAAAAGGTAAAGTACGGATGTTCACGAGCTCCTTGATACAAAAGATGACCAAAAATGTGAAAAAAATCTATTTATACACAACTAAAATTATTGGACAAAAATACTCCTACGGAGGTATCGCTGTTAGCGCAATACTGGACGCCTCAGCGCATGAACTTTTGTCCGTGAAAAAGCAAGTGCGGATCATATTTCTTCAATTTTAGATTGGGACTGGGCTAGGTTTCTATTGATAAGTTATGAAACTTTGAGTTTTGATGATTTGCCAAACCGTCTTGAGGAACCCGTTGTGATCGGCTCCTTAGGTTCGATTTTCATAGAGAATATGACTGATTCGTAGTGGGAACAATATGGAGATCTAGTTCTTAGGGGGAATATCAATTCTAAGTTTGTCGTCAACAAAAAGGGGAAAATTGATAGGTTACATGTACCTTGGGCACAAGTACTTTAGTTTGTATTTTGATGATCTAAAAAACTTACCATCCAGAACCAGATAAGGAACCTGTTTCACACGTACAAGACCTTGAGATCACAAAGTTCCAGGTTGGTATCTAGCCTTTGGGAAAGCAAGGAGACTTGTAGGAGCTAACCATAAAAGAGCTGGTTGGAAATCTGAAGACCTATGAGATGAAAAGGAAGATAGACAGTGGAAGAAGAGAACCAAAGAAATAAAAGAATCTGGTACTCAAAGCTGATAACAATGACCCAAGTGAGGAAGAGTGTAAGGAACAACTAAGATAACAGGTCCGTACTAGTTCCTGAGGAGACTGTATGAAGTCAACTCTCTAGCAGGAAAGTTGTTGCCTGCACACGCTACTGCACAGAACAACACAACAGTCAAATTTCTATGGAAGACTCTTTACCTTCCTTGCGTACATCATTGTAAGTAATGCCACACATGCAGAAACACAATCAAGGCAGGTAAAACACCTTACTTCAACAGTACAACTAGAAAGAAACTGCAGAAAGTGACTGCCTGCAACTGTACACGCAACAGTTTTGTAGACAGTGCAGCTGTCACTTCCCATTGAGAAGGGTCATGTACTAACCAAGATTAGACATCACCATTGTGAATTGACATCACTAAGGTGATGTCTTTTGTAATATAAACCTGGTGCAAGACACAAGGCCTCTCTTTCTAATACTTGCAAAATCAAAAATGGAAATACTCTTTCAAGTGCAAGAACAACGTCTCTCAGTAACAAAGCTGCTTCAACCTGAAGGACTTGATCCAAGATCAAAGATATTTTAAGTCCTTAGGTTGTTGAGTCTTTGTTATTTTTTCTTCATTGTAACTCCTATCCGACTTTCGAAGAAGCGTTGGTTAGGTTGAGTCATAAACAAAAGCCTTTGTAATCGTAGTATTACAAAGTGGCTTATTGTGGAAATATCATAAGTTAGTCAAAGCCTTTGTAATCATAGAGTTACAAAGTGTCTTGTGGTGATAGCATCACAAGTTAGAAAAGTCTTTGTAACTAGGATAGTCACAAAGTGGCTTGTGGTAAAGGTACCACAAGTTAGTAAATCTTTTGCAATAGGAATTATTGTAGAGTGGCTTGTAATAGGTAGATTACAAGTTAAGTGAAGTTAAAAGCCTACAGGTTAGGTCGTGGTTTTTTGATCCCCTTGTGTGGGATTTTTCCACGTAAAAATCCTCTGTGTTATTTACTTTCTGCCGAGCCACTGTGGTAATAATTAGAGAACCTGATTCCCTGTACTGACTGGTTGCATAATCTGTTGCTTACAGTAGAAACTGCTAGAGAATCTGGTTCTCTATACAGTGGGAACTTATCCCATGTCTCATCTACATACTGATCTCGTAGTTAGCACTGTACCAACTGATATAGGACCAAATCACTATACAGTTTGGTTCCTTAGTATTTTTAGTGGAAACTCATAGAGAACCCGATTCTTTATACAGTCTAGTAGACACTTAGTTTCTAATAATTGGTATCAGAGCAGGTTTTTTCTAAAAGGTTAACACCTAGAAAGGATCTACATGGATTCTCTACCAGACTTTAAGGAAGGTCGATCAACCTATATGCCACCAAGATTTTATAAAATGGTTAGTAGAAATGGAGGCATTCGCAAGAAAGGTAGCTCTAGCAAAAACACTAAAGGATTCAATTGTTGTCAAAAGTGCAGAAAAACAAGATATTTATCAAAGGCCGTCCTCTCCACAATCAGGTCCTTTACAAACACAATGGTGAAAAGGTGGGTAAGAGGAACCTGGTTCCCGACAAAAAGTTCAAGAGAAGAAATGTCGCTGACAATATTGTAAAGCAAGCTATGGTTGCCCGGAGAGATTCCTCTTGTGAATCTGAGGATGATAATGAAAAGGAAGTCACCTTCATGATGGCCACTGAAAGAAAAGCTGCAATATATGAGTATATATTTGCATTGATGGAAAAATCTAATGAGGATGAAGAAGAAGATGATGATGATGAGGTAAACTTCTTTGATGTTCAAAGAAATCTAAAGTATTATTCTTCAAAAAAACTTATGGCTTTGACTAATACTTTAATTGATGCATATCATAGTCTTGTAAATGATAAAGATGACTTAACTGTGGAACTGGGAGAAGCAGAACAATCGAGAGAAGATCTAGAAGTTCGGGTTGTAAACTTAGAAGAAACCAATGAGAGTCTGAAGAAAGAAAAAGATGCCTTAACTGAAAAAATTGCAACCGTAGGACATGAGAGAGATAATCTAGTGGTTGTTGTGGTCAATCTAAAGGATACCATTGAGTGTGTTAGAAAGGAGAAAGAGGTTTTAACTGAGAAGGTTGTTAACATTGAGCATGAGATAAATGACCTATCAGTTATGGGTATAGACCTAAAGAAAACAATTGAGAAACTAAAAAGGGAAAGTAGGCCTGGGAACACTCAAAAGGGAAAGGAAGTTGCAAGTAAATCATACATTAAGCTTGAAAGTGATTTAAATTCAGTGAAGTTCAGTTTGTGTTCCGAGCTTTAGAAAAACAAACAACTTCAAGAAGAACTAGGTAGAGTGAAAAATGATCTTGAAAAATCACTCAAGTGGACCTGGTCCTCTGATGCTATCACTTCCTTTTACACAAACAATAGGAAAAACAAGCAGGGAATTGATTTCCAAAGGGAAAAGACAACCCTCATAGCAAGTACGTTACTGTACCTGACAATTGGCTTTGAACTCATGTGGCAACATTGGCACTTTAAAGAAAATTGTAAGGTCAAAATTCAGTCCCAACTGAAAAATAAAGTTTTTGCTAAAAAGGTAACTGCTTCTACAAAACCTGGTCCTTCACATAAAAATTGTATAATGCCTGCTTGGACCAAAATATCCCTCATTCACCCATTTTCTCATTACAAAGGCTCATGTAAGTAAAATTCAATCGTTGCAGAAAAATAAAGTTTTTGTTGAAAAGAGGCGTATTGATGAAGAACCTGGTTTCCAAAAAAGAAAATATGTGCTGCTTGCATGGGCAAAAAGAATTCTGATCCACCCGTTCTATCATAACAAGGGACCCAAACTCATTTGGGTTCCTAAGTCTAACTCATGATTTTCTTGTGCAGGGAATAGTGAAAGGGAGCAGCCTACAATGGTACACGAATAGCGACTACTCAGAGCATATGACTGGAAGTACAAATGATCTCCTTTCACTTAAGGCCCTGCAAGGACAGAGTGCACCCTTTGGAAATAGCTAAAAGGGGTATACTTTAGGAGTAGAAAGGATTGGGATGCCACTCACTCACTCAACTGAAAATATGTACTCTATGAATGGCCTGAAGTAAAGTCTCTTGAGTGTTTCTCAGAAATATGACAAGGGAAATAAAGTGAAATTCTTGTCCAAGATATGCACAGTCACAAATCTTGTGACTAGAGAGGTGGTGTTTTTGGCCAAAAGATACAAGAATGTCTACACTGCTGAATTTAAGTCCCAGCATGGTGGTGATCTAACATGCCTAAGTGTCATTAATGATGATACTGAATTCTGGTGAAGATGACTGGGCATGTGAATTTCTACTTGTTGAACAAGTTAGTTATGGAGAACCTGGTTCATGGGCTGAAGTAGTCAACATTGCTTGGTACTTGATTAAAAAATGCATGATCAGGTCCCTCCCCAAGAAGTCTCTCTATGAACTGCTTAATGGGAGAAAAGCCAAGTTAACCTACCCGAGAGCCTTTGGATGCAAATGTTTTGTTGTAAAAAATGATGGAAAAAGGGTCATAAAACCAACCAGATGAAGATGGAGAATTCACAAATGCTCCTGGTAAAGTTATAGATATTGCAAATGGAAAGACTGATCTGATGAGTCAAGTCAAGCAGAAGGATGAAGGAGATGCAGTAGAATCTCCAAAATGGCATGGAGGAACTTGGTCCCTCGATGATTGGCTATGTTAAGAGGGAAGGGTGCAATGCTAAAAAGTATTTTTCGGTGACATCTAACTCAAATATATACTGTTACAGGTATACACATATGGCAATTTTAGGACAAAAACAAGTAAAAGTGACTTTGCACTTTTAGGAGTGTTTGCTAAAAAATTTTAAAAACCGTCAAGGAACCTGGTTCCTGTGACTCAGGTTAGTAGTCTCTTCATTAATTATATGCCTTTTTAGCTACTAAAGTGTCATGTCATTAATTTTTTTTGCCTTTCTCCTGCCTCTCCTCCTAACTTTTGAAGTCGAAAATGTTAAACCTTTTCTAAACTGACCCATTGCCCCAAAAAGGAACTTCTCTATCTTACACCCAAATAAAATTGATTCTTTTCTTCAAAACTAGAATCAACCTTGTCCCAAAGTAATCCTTCTTTCCAAATATTCCAGAGCTGAATCCAAATCTCTCACTTTCTAAAAAAAAAAAAAGCTAACTCCATCAGAATCATAACCCCTAAAAGTCTTTGGTAGATTTTGATGGAAGTGTAACTGAAAGGGAACATGGTAGATCTAATATTCTAAAGCATGAGGCTGAAGTTGTGGTTGGATTTGTAGAAGTCTTGAAGGATGGATAAATTGGAAAATATAAGGACTGAATGAGGGAAATGATGCCTCAAATCCTTCTTATGAAGTCAATTTAATTATGATGTTTTTCTGCTTGAGTTATATGTTTAAACGAACTTCCGATCCAATAAAAAGGATTGAAAATAGTAGGCTGATCGATGATGAAGTGGTGTGACTTGCTGATGTGGTGATTGTGGAAGAGAGAATGAAGTAAAAAAAAAACTCCATTTGTGAGAAAGAATTTTAAAAAGATAAAAAATAAAATAAAAATGGAGAAAAGAAAGTTGGTTGAGAAAGATACAGCAAATGATAAGGGTAAAATAGATTGAGAAGAAGAAGAGGGAGACATGGTGCTCACGAATAGAAAGGGTAGAGTTAGCGAGGAACCTGGTTCCTTACAAAAGCAAAAGGTTGAGCCATTAGATTTGGAGGGAGAGGACGTTAAAGTATCAAAAGGTGCTGAAAAATAGAGGAACCTCTCGACATTGTTGAGTTTTAAAAATTTGAATCACATTTTTGTTCCTACAAGTCCCAATGTTTCTGAAGAAAAAGTAAAAACTTCTATGTTTTATGTGATACTATGATGTTAGATGTGCATGGGACTGAGTCTGTTCTTGATGATACGAAGATTGAGGAGATTCTTGGTGCGCTGATTGATGGCTCAACAAATTCAGATAGGTTGAGAACCTAGTCCTCGAGGACCCTCAGCAGAATAGAATGCAAAGTTAAAGGGTGAGAATGAAAGATTGAGGAAACAGGTGAAGGAACTGAGAAAGCAGATGATCATTGATCAAGGGAGAGTAAATGAATAATTGGACAACCTCATCAAAGCCTTATCCGCTTACTTTTCTTCCTGCCCAATGATCTATGTCCTTCACTCCTTCCAAATTACCTTGAATTCTTACCTTTTTTGATCCCTATATTTGATGACATTGGTACTTAAGTTATTTAAATTGTCATATTATTTATTGTTGAAGCTACTGTGCTTTTATCATAATTACTCCACTATGGGCAATCACTCTATTTCGGGCACTGACATTCATTTGTTGTTCTTGTTATTGTTTATGCTGTGCTGCCCATGTGGCCTGAGTTAATGTTGTTGAACTTCTTTTTGGTAGTACTTCTATTATTCTTTTCGATGATGCCAAAGGGGGAAGTTATATATGTGTCAACATGCATGAAATATGGATCTGCTTCGCAGGGGGTGGTATCAGTAGTATAATGCAGGGAAACATATAAGGAATCTGGTTCTCTGGTTTTCAAGAGATCGCTCTACTTTGTAGGGGGAACGTTGCTGATAAAATGTTGATAGTAGGTTTGATCCACAGGAAACATGTGAGGAATATGGTTCTCAAAAGGAATATTAATTCTGGGTTTGTCATCATAAAAAAAGGGAAATATTGATAAGCTATGGAACTTTGAGTTTTGATGATTTGCCAAACAGTCTTGAGGAACCAGTTATGATCGGCTCCTTAGGTTCGATTTTTATGGAGAATATGGCTGATTCGTAGGGAGAACCATATGGATATCTGGTTCTCAAGGGGAATATCAATTCTAAATTTGTCGTCATCAAAAAGGGGGAAATGGATAGGTTACAATTACCTTGGGCACAAGTACTTTACTTTGAGTTTTGATGATCTAACAAACTTACCATCCAGAACAATATAAGGAACCTGTTTCACACTTACAAGATCTTGAGATCACAGAGTTCTAGGTTGGGATCCAGCCCTTAGGAAAGCAAGGAGACTTGTAGGAGCTGACCATAGAAGAGCTGGTTGGAAATCTCAAGAACTACGAGATGAAGAGGAAGATAGACAGTGGAAGTAGAGAGCCAAAGAAAGAAAAGAATCAGGTACTCAAAGCTAATAGCAATGACTTAAGTGAGGAAGAGTGGAAGGAACAATTGAGATAATAGGTCCCTACTAGTTCCCGAGGAGACTGTATGAAGTCAACTCTCTAGTAGGAAAGTTGCCGCCTGCACACGCTATTACATAAAACAGCACAACAGTCAACTTTCTGTGGAAGGCTCTTTACCTACCTTGCTTACATCATTGTATGTAATGTCACATATGCAGAAACACAATCAAGGAAGGTAAAACACCTTACTTCATGAGACAACCAGATGAAGGACATGAATCATGCTTGGTACAATCACTCAAGTTGATCGACATAAGATAATCTGGGCAGTGTGCCTTGAGAATCACATGAACCAGATTAGGGACCTGATACCTTGGTGTTCCCCTGACAGAAGAAAAGTCAACAGTACAGCTGGAAAACAACTACAGAAAGTGACTTCCTACAACTGTACATGCAACAGTTCTATAGACAGTGCATCAATCAATTCCCATTGAGAATGGGCATCCACTAACCAAGATTGGACATCACCATTATGAATTGACATCACTAAGGTGATGTCTTTTGTAATATAAACCTGGTGCAAGGCACAAGGCCCCTCTTTCTAAGACATACATAATCAAAAACGAAAATACTCTCTCAAGTGCAAGAACAACCTCTTTGAAGAACAAAGTTGCTTCAGCCTCAAGAACCTGATCCAAGATCAAAGATATTTTAAGTCCTTAGTTTGTTGGGTCTTTGTTATTTCTTCTTCATTGTAACTCATATCCGGCTTTCTAAGAAGCATTGATTAGGTTGAGTCATAAACAAAAGCCTTTGTAACTGTAGTGTTACAAAGTGTCTTGTGTTGGAAACATCACAAGTTAGTCAAAGCCTTTGTAATCGTAGAGTTACAAAGTGGCTTGTGGTGATAGCACACATGTTAGAAAAAGCCTTTGTTACTAGGATAGTCACAAAGTGACTTGTGGTAAAGGTACCACAAGTTAGTAAATCCTTTGTAATAAGAATTATTGTAGAGTGGCTTGTAATAGGTAGATTACAAGTTAGTGAAGTTAAAAGCCTACAGGTGTAGGTCGTGGTTTTCTGATCCCCTTGTGTGGGATTTTTCCACATAAAAATCCTCTGTGTTCTTTACTTTCTGTCGAGCCACTGTGGTAACAATTAGAGAACCTGATTCCCTGTACTAATGGGTTGTAGAGTCTGTTGCTTACAGTAGGAACTGCTAGAGAATCTGGTTCTCTATACAATGGGAACTTATCCCGTGGCTCATCTACATACTAGTTCTGCAATTAGGCCTGTACCAACTGATATAGGACCAGATCGCTATACAGTTTGGTTCCTCAGTATTTTCAGTGGAAACTCATAGAGAACCTAGCTCTCTGTATAGTCTGGTAGACGCTTAGTTTCTAATAGTTTCGCAGACAGCGTACACTCTGCCGCACCAGCGTTGGCATTAATCGCGGTCGCGTAAAATGTTCGTGGACCGCGCTTGTCATTTGAGCTCATATTGCTAGGTCTCTAATTCTTTATCTCGCTTTCAGTAGAATTTTCACCATGATCGCATCAGGTATTCTGCAGCTGCGCTATTTCATCACGTTCAACGGTCCACGTCTGTATCCAAAACACCTTCACTGAACCTCAATTCTGCTCTCAGCGTAATTGTTGCCGCTTTAGTGGTGGACCTTCCACAGCCACTCTTTTCCTTCGTGGTCAACGCTTTTATTTCAGCTTGAAACTTGTGCAATTTTAACTCCTTCATGAGTTGGTTATGGATTTCTTGCCTCATTTTGACCAAACCCTGCAAACAAGTACAATAAGTCAGTTTTCGGGAATACTTACACCCTTTTTATCCAAAACCTAAGAAAAAGAGAGAATAAGATAGGCTAGAATCCACAATTATCAACTCCCCCTAACATAATCTTTTGCTTGTCCTCAAGCAAATAATATAATTCCCACCTCCACAAGACAAAAGAAAAGAAAATTTCAGTTGTTCTAAG
Organism: Nicotiana glauca; assembly: GCA_026770625.1. NCBI lineage: Eukaryota > Viridiplantae > Streptophyta > Magnoliopsida > Solanales > Solanaceae > Nicotiana > Nicotiana glauca. The sequence continues at coordinate 16,460 of MU665093.1, forward strand.
GTGACTTCATCAAGTATCAATTGGGACTAACAATTTCCCTCAACACAAATTCATTATCAACAACACACAACCTTTTTAGCACTATGGCCCTAGTGCGACACAAGAGCATCAAGAGTTGACTTAGATCATCAAGGAAACTCGCTCTACTACGTAGGTCATTGTGGAACCCAAACTTTTTCTCCTCCACTCTCCATAAGCAAAATCTCACTTAAGAATTGAGACACTCAAAACAAGTATTGTGAAGAAGCACACTCGTTTCTCACAAGTGAATGTCACAAGTCAGGCTCTAAGTACTATAAACTTGCCCTTAATGTGAATTGCCACTAACGCAAGCTCACTCAACCCGAAATCATATAGGGCTTTTGCGGGAATGTAATGAAGGATTTTTGTTAATCATAGGATATATTGATCTATGAAGGTTTCATCTTTCCTTAAGCACTTCTTTTTCTCATTTCGGCTCACACTTTCTTGACTCTTTGAGTCATTTACTTCTTCCTTAGGGGACTAGAGAGACACATTGTCACTCTTGTTCATGATAATAATATTTCTCCTTTATAATCATTTCAAGCCTTTCATTATTGATTTTATTGAATCCCTTCATTTTTCTATCTTATACACTTTCTTTTTACTTTTTGGATTTTCTTTATTTTTATTTTTGCCTTCCCTTTTCTTCATTTTGTAGCTTTTCTCACTTTTGCACTCCTTGTCTCCCCCCAGACTTATGCTTTTGCCAATTGTGCTAAGGAAAGATCGGGTACCAAGAGAGGATCCTTTTAGAATGGATAAAGGCTTGTATCATGGTTATTGAAAGAACAAGGGCTATGAATCAACAGGGTTGACTAGGGATATCATATTTGGTGGGCTATGGATGCTTTCAAGTATCAATTTGGAACAAGGAGAGCCTATAATCATCTCTCAAGGTGAGCTACATTTGAAATAGCGCCTAAACAAACATTCAGGGCAATATCTAGACTTATTGGCATGGGACTTGGACTTGCAAATCAATACCTCATTTCAAAAGTTGTTGGATTGCTAAAGAGAACAGAGTCGAGGGCCCACAACAACCCTAGCTAAGATTGAGCAACACAAATGGCTACTAAAAACCACCCGATAATTGTCTAGTCAACACAAGAGTCTAAAAGTCACAACTAGCACCATTCTTTGCAAATCAATTTTTTTCTAACCATAAGGTCAAAAGTAAATGTTCTAGGCCCAAGTGAAGCTTTTCCTGAGACACTTTTATTCATTACTACTATTTACACAAAACATAAAGAAATTAGACTTAAACCCTTAAGAATCTTGTCATGCCATCCATCATCGGGAAGAGCCACCCGGTTCACACAAACTTCACCTTTGGAAGGAGTCATGGCATTAAGAAAACCAAAGGCTTATTGATTACGAAAACTTGTAAATGTAAGAAGCTACAAATTGAAAAAAGAAACTACTAAATGAAATAAGAGGCTTTGCTATTAAGGAAAATTGCAAAAGAAGTTATAAAATAAAATACAGAAATTAAACTGAATATGTACAATAGGGGATTGAGATGAATATACATAAAAAGGGAATGGATATACACATGGAAAGGTAATGGAAAGGTAACTTGATATACATACCAAAAGTACGAAAATAAAGTATGATAAGTAAAAAATAAAGAAAAGAAATAGTATCAAGGTTATTACAAACCAACATCCAAATCATCATCAAAATCCAAATAACACCACCCCCTCTCAAATAAAAATTAGCATTATCCTCAATGCTATCAATAAAAGTAGAATAGGGGAAGGGTAGAGAGTTAAGAAGAAACTCCCTATGATGCCTCTTTCTGCATAGGATCACTGGCTGGGTCCTGTGGCTGGCCTGAGTCACCTCCCTTGGGGTCCTCCAGCTCGATCTCCAACTGATCGGTTTGGGGATCACCCCTCTCTTTATGGGCTCTCTGTCAGACTCCTGCTCTAGTGCCTGTGCTACTTGAGCTGCTGGAACTGGCTCCTATAAGAGTAGGTCCAATGTGATGTCTCCAGCTCATCTTATATTTTCAACCTCCTTCCTCAACAGGTTGACTGATTTCTTTGAGGCCCGAGTCTTCTTCATTTTCTTTGTTTGTTTGCTTAGGTCTGTGATAACTTTTCCTTGTGCTTCCAAAGTGGCCATGATCAGCTTCTGGTTGTCCAGGAGCTTCTTCTGCTTGTCTAGAAGCTCCTTTAGTGATTCCTCCACTAAAGCATGCACTTGAGGCTGTGCCGGAGCTGACTGAGCTTCCACTGTGCTGGAGAGGACAAACAACTTTAGTGTAGCTGCCTACATCCAGTTGTTGATGCTGGAAAGAGTCTGCTTAAACCTCAGTGCATTCAGAAGGTATGCTGATGAACAAGGCATCAAAAAAGGCATAGAAGTAGATGGTCCGGAGGGAGGATGTGGCAGGGCATGGAAGGCTCGGAACCAGTGGACACCATCCCTTGATCTTCTGACTAGCCAGTGGAAGGGGTGCCTTTTCCCTTAGACTTGGGGTTGTTTGAACCCTGAAGGTTGTAACAAGAAAATGGCCTCTTTGGTTTCACCTTAGTGTCAGAGTCCCTTCCCTCCATTTATTTATCCTCTAGGTACATGGTGAGGAAGTTCATGATAGGGTATGAGCTCTCATTTTTGTTAACCACTCTGGTGATTACCCTAGCCATAATATTCCCGATACTGATCGGGTACCCTGCCATGACATCCCTCATAATAATAGCCCGGGAGATTGGTATATGACTATCATTTGTGGTGGGGTCTAACCGGGTGCACACAAAAGTCTCCTAACCCTTTGTCTCGAAGCTCAGAGTGTTCTTGTAGATCAGGACTCCAGGTGTCAACCGAGATGGAGTAGTCCCCGGAAGAGCAATCACTGATGCAAGCCACGGGCGAGCTAACTCATCCATAGCCACCTTCTCCAGATACAATGACTCATCCCCGTCATTGAGCCCATCATAATCATTCAAAGTTTTGCCATCAAACTTAATCTTTTTTTTCCAGACTTTGGTAAAAGATGTGCCCCTTTTGATTTGGGCAACATTAGCGTAAAAATCATTGACAAAGTGTTCATTGGCATTTGGTAAGTTGCTGGTGAAGAACCGCCACCTCACTCTTTCATTGAATTGAATCTTGACATTTGGGTTGTGAGGAAGTACATCCTGCTCAATAAAGACCCTCTCATGTGTAAGTGACCTCTAAGGCCACCACTCCCGAAACTAGTGGTAGGCTTTTTCAATCACAAATCTTTCTTTCCACACTACCGAGTTCCTTGTTCTCTCCAACTCTCTTGTCTGGGTATCACCACCCCTACCGTCATCAGGGACCTCAACATCTACATCAATAGAGTTTGCTGGTGAGGCCAAAGGTGTAGTTGGAGGAGAGGCTGATGCTGAAGACTACATCAATAGGGTAGGCTTGTATCTCAATTGGAATCTCCCTTGGAAGTCTATGGGAATATGTGTTAGCACTGAGTCTCCTTATGAAATTTCCCGGAAGGGACATATTTTTACTATTCTTAGAATGGGATACGGCTCTGTCCACAACTTTGATGGTTTTCCGCAGCTTCCCCATAGATTTCTAGACCGCTAATGGTACTTTGGTCCTTCCTTGTTCTCATCTTCCCCTACCTCAGAAGGATTCAACCCTTCTTTTTGTGTATTATCGACACCTCTAGATCGTACCATTGTCTGCAGAGAATAGGCCATGAAATAAAGGCAGAACAATGTATCAATCATATGGTTAAGCATTCAGTTAAAGCTAAAACATTGCACTTGGAAATACAACATAGAAGAGTACTTGCATATACTGCCTCTCAGAATCAGGATCTGCTGACCGTGGAAAAAAAGGCGCGGCCGCATAAAGGCAACTGCGAACCGCGGAGAAAGCACACTTCCATAAAATGTTGGGAATTAGACTACCCAATCTATGAATCTGAGTTACTGCTGAGAGCAGAAAAATGGGCGTGGCTGCCAAAGCTGCACCGCTGTGCGCGGAAAATGGATGCGGCTGCTAACTCTAATTGGCAATTCTTTGAACTTAAAGTCTGATGTCCACAAAAAAGGAAGCACGGCCGCGTAAAATAAGCTGCTGATCGCGGAATTCAAACCAATTTTTAACTCCAAACTTTAGATTAATGCTAATCACAAAATTACGGCCACGACTGCGGAATTCAAAAAAGGAATGGGTAACCTAGGATTTTGCACTAGCATACAACTTAGGCTATTTTAAGTGCCAAAATGAACAAACCTACCCCCCTATTAGGCATATATAACAAGTATCCACATGAATTTTTAACATCAATGCCTAGTTTATGGGAATTAATCAAACCCTAATTAAAAAAAAAGAAGCTAAAACTAAGAAAAAAGAAAAACAAAAACAAAAATATAGAAGCAATGATATGATTTGAAAATACCAATTGTCTGCTTTTATGTTGGAAACTAAATGTTTTCTAGTGCTATGAACTTGGGATCAAATTAGAGGAGATGAACAATAGCCTCTTTATTTTGAGAGTGCAAAGTGCAAAAGGGGTAAAAGGTGGAGGCCCTCTAATATATAATAAAATCATGAGGGCCCACACTGACCTACTGGAGCGGCCGCAAAATTCCACTGCGGTCCCTACTTTTGGATGTTCCGGAGAGTTGTAGAATCAACAATACCGCTAAAAGCGGAAACGTGGTCGCGACTGCGGAATAAGGTCTGATGACCGCCAAAAAGCCACCACGGACGCGGTTGAAACTTCAGAGAGGTCACATTTTAGACATTTCAAGTCTCGTCCGCTACCAAATCACGCCCCCACGAAAAAGCTTTCGATAACCACGAAATTTTGAGTGCGGTCAGCGGTCCAAATGCATACTTAGCCAAATTATCCAGTATTAGTCCTGTACTGCATCAAAACTCCCTACAGAAATCTCACAACTAGTTAGTCCAAAACAAATCCTACACTAAGAAGAAAATCAAAAAGAAGAAGAAAAAAACACATGGGTTACCTCCCAAGAAGCGCCTGATTTAACATCGTTGCACGACGCATGTTACCATTATCATTTGAAGTTTATCAAGGCCACCACGTGGCTGTCATCAAATTTCCCCAGATAATGTTTGACTCGGTCCCTATTAACTCTGAAAACTTCATCATTTTTATTCTGCAAATCAAGAGCACCAAATGGAGTTACATGCAACAATTCAAAAGGGCCACTCCATTTTGACTTGAGCTTTCCCAGAAACAGTCGTAACCGAGAGTTAAATAAGAGAACCAAGTCACCCTCTTTGAATTCATTTCTCCAGGCATACTTGTTATGTAAGTACTTCATCTTGTCCTAATACAAGGACGAGCTAGAATAGGCATGAAACCGAAACTCATCTAGCTCATTGAGTAGCTCTACTCGGAGATTTGCTGCAACATCTCACTCAAGATTTAGCCTCTTCAGTGCCCATATGGTCTTGTGCTCTAAATAAACCGGAAGATGGCATTCTTTCCCAAATACTAACTGGTACAGAGACATACCAATTGGAGTCTTATAAGCCATCATAAAAGCCCACAAAGCATCATCTAGCTTCCTTGACCAGTCAGTCCTATTTGCATTGATAGTTTTTGGCAATATGCTCTTTATCTCCCTGTTGAAGACCTCCACTAGTCCACTAGCCTGAGGATGATAAGGGGTTGATACCTTGTGATTGAAACTATACTTTGCAAGCAAAGTGTCAAATGCCCTATTGCAGAAATGAGAACCCCCATCACTGATGATTGTCCGAGGAGTGCCAAATCGTGTGATGATATTTTTCTTGAGAAACACGACCACATTTCGGGATTCATTGTTGGTCAAAGCCACGGCCTCAACCCACTTGGAAACATAATCAACAGCCACTAGAATGTAAGTGTTACCACACAAACTCACAAAAGGCCCCATGAAGTCTATGCCCCACACATAAAAAATGTCAACCTCAAGAATAGTGGTGAGAGGCATTTCATCCTTCTTGGAAATTCCACCTTCTCTCAGACACTCATCACATCTCTTGACAAGATCACCAGCATATTTATACAGAGTAGGCCAGTAAAATCCACAGCTAAGAACCTTTGAGACGGTTCTCGCCCCACCATGATGACCACCGTAGGGCGAGGAATGGCAAGCATCAAGAATACTCATTTGCTCCTCTTCTGGAACACATCTCCGGATCACCCCTTCATTACAAATCTCGAAAAGATAAGGCTCGTTCCAGTAATAATCCAAGTTGCCCCGTTTAAGCTTCTTCCTTGGTTAGAAGAGGGCTCACTCGGAACAATGCCAGTTACAAGAAAATTGGCCACATCGGCAAACCAAGGCATACTATTCAAAGACACTAAGAGGAGTTGTTCATCCGGTAATAAATCGTTAATTTTGAGACCATCGTTGGATCTCCCCTCCTCCCCCAAGCGGGACAAGTGTTCTGCCACTTGATTTTTACATCCTTTCCGATCAACAAACTCTAGGTCAAATTCATGAAGCAACAAAACCCATCTCATCAATATATCTTTAGAGTCCTTTTTTGTCATCAAGTAATAAAGTGCCTCGTGATCAGTATGAACAATCACTTTGGCACCCATGAGATAAGGCCTAAAATTTTCCATTGCAAACAAAATTGCTAACACCTCTTTCTCCGTCACTGTATAATTAACCTGGGCATTATTCATAGTTTTTCTTGCATAGTACACTGGATGAAACATCTTGTTCACCCTTTGCCCCAAGACCGCCCCTACCGCAATGTTACTAGCATCGCACATAAGCTCAAATGGAAAGCTCCAATTGGGTGCAGTGATGATGGAAGTGGTACTCAATCTATACTTAAGAAGCTCAAAAGCTTTCATGCACTCATCATTAAACACAAACTTTGCATCCTTTTCCAACAATTTGCATATAGGATTAACCACCTTGGAGAAGACCTTGATGGACCTTCGGTAAAACCCCGCATGCCCAAAAAAGCTTCTCACTCCTTCGATGGAAGTAGGAGGAGGGAGTTTTGAAATCCCTTCAATCTATGCTTTGTCCTCTTTGATATCATTCTTTGAGATCTTATGGCTGAGGACAATGCTCGCCTCGTCCATAAAGTGGCACCTTTCCCTATTAAGCACTAGATTTATCTCTTCACATCGATCCAACACTTTGTCAAGATTGCCCAAACATTCTTCAAAAGAGTCACCCACAACACTAAAATCATCCATGAACACTTCAAAGAAGCCCTCCACCATGTCCGTAAATATAGCCATCATGCACCGCTGAAATGTAGCCGGCGCATTACACAAACCAAATGGCATCCCTGAAAATGCAAAGGTGCCATACAAACATGTGAAAGTGGTTTTCTCCCGGTACTATGGTGCAATCATAATATGGTTATAGCTGGAGTACCGATCCAAAAATTAATATTAGGGACGCCCAGCAAGTCTATCCAGCATTAAGTCAAGAAAGAGCAATGTAAAATGATCTTTGCGGGTCACTTTTTTCAGCTTTCAGTAGTCCATGCATACCCGCCATCCGGTGATAGCCCTAGTGGGGATCAACTCATTTTTCTCATTTGTGACCAAAGTCATACCCACTTTTTCGACACACATTATACCAGTGAAGTCCATGAACTATTTGAGATAGGGTATACAACCCCTGCATCTAGCCACTTGATAACTTCCTTCTTGACGACCTCTTGCATATCCTCGTTCAACCTTCTTTGATATTCCACAGAGAGTTTGGCATCATCCTCAAGTATAATATTGTGTATGCAAAAAGGTGGGGCTTATCCCCTTGATATCAGCTAGAGTCCATCCAATTGGCCTCTTCCTACTTTGAAGCACTTCAAGGGTGGCATCTACCTGCACGTTAGTAAGGCACGAAGAAAGAATAATAGGTAAAGTTGAATAAGGGACCAAGAATTCATACCTGAGATGTGGAGGCAAAGTCTTCAACTTCAATACGGGAGGTTCCTCGATGGAGGGATTTCTTGGTGGAGTCTTTCCATTCTCAAGATCCAAGGAAAGTTTACGGGGCTCATAGGAGTAATAACCCATTCCTTGCAAGGCATTGGTGTACTCTACCAAACCTTCATCCTCCGTCACATCATGGTTCAACAATATAGCTTCCAAAGTATCCTCCACATTGATCATTACACTCGGGTCATCAACTATCACCTCTATCACCAGATCCACGAAAGAACAAACCTTAGTACTATTTAGCTGCCTCATTGATTTGCACACATGGAAGACGACTTTTTTGTCACCCACCGGAAGGTATGCTCCCCCTGCTTCCACATCAACTAATGAATTTGTTGTTGCTAGCAAATGTCTTCCCAAGATTATCGACACTTCATAGTCGACTTCACAGTCGAGAATCATAAAATCTGCAAGCAAAATAAACTTGTGACTCGGATAAGAACATCATCAATAATACCAAGAGGACTCTCCATTGTTCTATCCACCATTTTCAACCTCATTAAAGTAGCTCTTGGTTGACCAATACCAAAGTTTTTTACGTAGTAAGGCATCAAATTTATACTTGCTGCCAAATCACACAAGGCCTTTGGAAAATTCTCACTCCCAATGGTACATGGAATGGTAAATGCGCCGGGATCTTCAATCTTTGGAACCATCGAGTGCACAATGGTACTCACTTGATGAGTCATTTTGATGGTCTCACGATCCATATATCTCTTTTTAGTTACCAAGTCTTTCATAAACTTGGCATATCCCGGCATTTGCTCAAGAGCTTTCACCTAAGGAACATTGATCGACAAACTTTTCATCATCTCAATAAACTTCTTGATCTGGTTTTCATTCTTCTACTTTGCCAGTCTTTGAGGGTTAGGTGGAGGAGGCCTTGGCAAGGGAGCCTTGGCTTAAGGCACTACCATTTCTGGCATGTTTATCACGTGTTCCCTAAGCGAGTTCATGTCATTTTCAGTCTCCTCCTTGTTATCATGCATATCAATTCTCACCTCACCATTCACATTCTCTTCACTCACTTGATCATCAATTATTGGATCATCGTCATTTTGCACTTAAAAATCATCACTCACAACTTTCTTTTGCTTGGAGGTACTTGCTTCACCACCTCATCGCTCCTTGTGGTCATCGCCATTGCATGGCCGTTATTGTTCCCTCCCTTTAGGTTTACTACCGTGTCACTAGGTAGTGCACCCTTAGGGTGAGTGTTTAAAGCTTGTAAAATCTGGCCAAGTTGGACCTCCAGATTGCAGATAGAAGTATTATGAGACGCTAATTGGGTATCGGAGTTGTCACACCTCCTTTTTTACACACCTACCCCGAAGGATAATGTATAAAGGAGTTTTTCCATTTAAAGTGACATTATTCGAAATGGGATTATTTATTTATTTTAGAGTCACCACTTGAGATAGGATTGGCTTTTGGTATCCCAAGTCACTGATTTAATTTGAATCCCAAATCGAGAAAAATTGTCGACTTCCCATTTGGAGTCTGCGAACCAGAAATTCTGAATAAGAAATTCTGTTGACCCGAGGGAAGGTGTAAGGCACCCCCGGATCCCGTGACTCTAGCATGGTCGCTTAAATTATTATAATTGACTAAAATCTGATTTTTATACATGTTCAAACCTACAGTGCAATTTTAGGAGTATTTACCGCTTTTAATCAATTTTTAAGAAAATGAACGTCGTTTAAAAATATATTTTTGGATCACGTCACATGAAATGCACCCGGATCCTCGACAAATTCTTATTCAACATCTTGGGATTTAGATTTGGGTTGCATGAAATGCACACCCGTATTTAAGAAGGTAAAATTATTAAAAACGCGCCTAAAGCGACTAATGAGTTATTATCTTTGCGGGAGGCCGTGAAATTCGCTAAACGGCACGCCCCGAATTCTAAGTATTTTAATATAAGTTTTTAAGGAGGGCCTCACGATTTATGCATTTTGTTTGGCGAGGTTCATCTGCTTTTTATTATTCAAAGGCCAACATATCGCAAACTAAGATTTTCTATTCATTTTTTTTGTCTCTAAAAGGCCTAATTAATTTGTATTTATAAATTCGGGCCTCGACTTCAAGTCCGAATTTAAACAAAAGGGAGGATCCTCTTAATTTGAACCCACCACCTAACTCGAAAAACCAAATTTATATTTGCAAATTAATCCCCTATTCCTAATATAATTTTTTCTAAAGAGTTTTGACATATAGCAGTTTTTTGGGCCTTAAAGGTTTGGCCCAGTTCTGATGTGTGAAGCTGTCCAGGCGTGGACCTGGTGTCATGAAAATTGGGCCTGTTGTTGCACAACTGGCCCTGATCTAGCAGGTCTGAGTCGTACATAAAATAGGTTGAAAGGACATTGGGCCAGTAGCCCAATTAATTTCAAATAAACCAGCGTGGCTACTTGGGCTTCCAATGAGCTCAAATTTACCATTATTCCAGGCTTAAAGCATATTCAACCAAGATATGTAATTGCAAACAATATTGATTCTTAGTTATTTACTTCTTCTCAACTTAAAACAGGTTTACCAAGTTTATCAATCTAAAAACATATTGCAAGGATTTGATCAACTCTGAAATTATCCAAATAACATAATATCTATTTATCCGTTTCTGACTTGACCCATTACACAAATAAATCGATTGAATTATATTATAGACTAGTGACTGGAATAAAAACGAATATACACATTGTTTGCTGTTTTACAAGTGAACATCTTAAACCAATTCCTTATGCTACTTGCTTAATATTGAAAGCTAAATAATTACCAGATACAACTATGCTAAGTCATTGAATACTCAACAATCCTATATGATTTAGCAGCCACATAATAATCCCAATTCATGTTAACGGTCCTATTTAAACAGTCCATTCTATTACAAATAGGTATAGTTTAAACAAATATTACTCGTATTAAAACTAATAGCAACTATGAAGACAAATTCAAATATAAAACTTGTATTCTTTCATCAGAGAACTTCAAGGTCATGCATTCACAGCGATGTCTATTTCCAGAACTTCTTTGTTGAGGAAATGTACCTGAGTATAAAATCAACAAAGATAAATAGTAGTCAGCAGCAGTTGGCAACTACCAACAAATTCAGACAGCAATTCACAGTAGCCGGAATCAATTTGGATTTAATTGGAACCCAGGAAATGATATTACACCAAATCAGAGTCAATTTCAGCTAGTATAATGCCCAAACAGCTTAAATACACTCTAAATCACTTGAATTTAACTCAGGAAGTTTCTGAAGCTTCAGCAACTAAAAAACCAAGCTAGGAGATAGAATCAACATTTAAAATGCAGAATTAACTTAAGAAGTGCAATGTAACAGTATATTTTGGGGTTTTGAAAGTTTTCTATTTTTTTTTTGTTTTTATGGAGAGTTTTAGATCTAAAACAAAAGGTTTCTAGAGCTATATGATTTCAGATCTAAACCACTTTAGTGTTGAGGTTCAAATTTGAAGTTCAGACTTGAAGAAGGGAATTTTTAGGGGGAACTTAAGAGCTGGAGAGTTTGGGAATTTTCAGAGTGTTTTTTAAACATGTAAATCAAGGTATTAGGGCTGCCTTTTATAGGCAAGGAAAGGGGCAGAATGTTCTGGAAGGTTTTACTCATTTTTCTCCCTTTTTTATTTTCAGAAATTGCATATTAATCCTAAAGTTGTGGCTTGTTGCCCAAGTTACTGCATTAGGAATGTAGAAACTTATACTAAGGCCCCCTTCTAGAAGGCCCTAGGGTGTTCTAGCTTTGTTTTCTACCTATGGAATACCTATACTACCCTTATTTTTGTTCTAAAATTACCAAGTCTTAACAAACCAGTCCTTTTTAAATGCCTAAACTACCCTTGATTGCCCCTGAAATTACTAACCAAACCAAACCCCTTTACCTTAGTCAAATGACTGTGGTTGAACCTAGTTAAAATTCTACTACAGTTCATCAAAAATCTAAGTAATTCAGCTATATCCAAACCCTAAGCCTAATTAAATTGCAAATGAACACTAAATTGAAGAATAATTAAAACTAAACTAATTAGAACTAACAGAAATATTAATTTAATCAAACAAAAATCAAACAATACCCAAAACAGATTTGAAACACAATTAAACTAAAACTAAAAGGAACAAAATCAAATTGCACAGCTAATATGTGTTTAAACCAAATAACACATTGCTTTTCAGAATTGCCAAACACCTAACTGAATCAAAATAAAACCAAAATAAAATCTAACTACACTACAATTCGAATCAATCAAAACAAATATCAAAATTACTGAAATTCAGAATCAAAATTAAATTCAAACAGAATAAAATACATTAACATCAAAGTTACTGAAATTTAACAATCAAAAACAGAACAAAAAATCAAAATTAAAGTAACATGAAATAATTACTGAAATTCAAGTCAAATTGGAACAAAAGCAAACAATTACATTGGATGAACACAGACACATATATAAAAAAAAGAAAAAAAAGAAAAAAAAAAGAAAAAAAAAGAAGGAAATTGAGAAACTCACTGTTTTTTTGTTTTAATGTATGAACTTGAAATTGGCCCCAAAAATGATATTATATGCTTATTCCATGTCAAATAAGCATATAATTTCAGTTTTAGGGCCATTAGACACTGGTAATCGTTAGAGCTTGAACTTAGATCCGAAATTTGAGAAGGTCTGAGCGCCTTTAACAGAAACTAATGCCACGCTAGGCATGAAGGAGGCATGAGAATTATTGAGTGTGGTTTTGAAGTGATTTGGAGGTTTTAGGGTTTAGACCAGGATTTCGATTTGAAATTCGAGGGATTTGTTGGTGATTTGAGGGAATCTAAGGCCGGATTTGAGATGAGGGGGAAGAGGAGATCCTATGGTGTAATTATTGGTTGGAACGGAGACTGGCGCCGCCGGACACGGCGGAGACGGTAATCCTAGCTTCGAAGATTTGGGGAGTTGGGAAGGGATTTGAGAGAAAACACCAAGGGGGTTGGAAAGAGGAGAAAAAAAGGATTTGATGGTGTAATTTTTGGGTCGTTTGGAGGTTGGCCGCCTGCGGAGATGATTTTCGATCGGCGGCGGAGGTGGAGGGGCAGCGGAGTAGTTAGTACGAGGAAGAAGGAGATGTCTTTAGGGTTGGATTAAATTTCGGACAATTTTATTAATTGTGAAGATCCATTATGGGCCGTTGGATGATCAGGAATGGATGGCACAGATTTAGTTAACCTTAATTATCCCCAAAACGACATCGTTTCGTTGTGACCCAAGCTAGACCGGGCGTTAGGTGTAATTTCGGCTGGGTTTAGTCCGGATTTTGAAGGTTTGTTTGGGCTAGAATTGGATTTTGGCCCAAAATTTGGTCTTTTATTAAGACCATGCTCTCTTTTAATTTGATTTCTTTTCCTTTCTTTTTTTTTCTTTTTATATTTATTTGTTTTATTTATTTCTTTTCCAAATTAAAACTAACAGAACCTAACTTAACTCCTAAATTTAGACTAATTAATTTTCTAAAAATAAACCAAATCCTAATTTAAAAGGAAACTAAGCCAAAATGTAAAATGTAAAGTTAAAAATTGTAAAAGGACTAATTTTTGTTATTTTTCTCTTATTTTTGTAATATTAATTAACTAGTTAAGCTAAAATAAAAAATCGAATTCTAAATGCAAATGCAATATTTTTATACTTTTTTATGAATTATGGAACCTAAAATGCAACAAAAATACAAACAAGGCACAAAATCATGCAATTAATTCAAATAATAAAGAAAAATCCTAATTCTAAGGAATTTATAGGAGTAATTTAAGCGTGGCAAAAATCACGTGCTCACAGCTGCCCCTCTTTGCTCGAAGACACGAAAGGTTTTCGGGCAAAGATAAATGAGCACCATGAAGGATTTTTGCCTGCTCAGCACTCCATGAGAAATATTTTGAAAACCTTCTGACCGAACCCTGCTTCAAAGGTTGCCTACATATCGTTGGCTATAAAAGAATCAGGTCAGTGTAGTTCTTGAGCGTTTGGTAGCTGGGACTACTAGGAGCTGTGATTTCACTGCTGTTGATGCTGCTACTACTTGCTGACCTCCTTATTACACCAAAAGGAATATCAAAACTAAGCTAGCTGTGCCTATCAACTATGAGTTACAAGATTCCTATCTATAATTCTCTTGAAACATGATCTTAAGTCTTAGCTGATTTTGCTGTGGACTTCGATCTGAATCTTGATGCTCGTAAGTTGTAGGTGTTTACTTCATCATGCAGCATTAGGTCAAAATAGGATCAGCGGAGCTTGTGACTTTAATCAAGTTTTGAGCAATCCACACCCTTACTTGCTTCATATTTGAGTTCATTTCTTTTTGTTCTTTTCTTCTTTTCTTGATTCTGGATTGAGATTTATTCCAGGAGCTGTGATTTCACTGCTGTTGCTGCTGCTACTACTTGCTGACCTCCTTATTACACTAAAAGGAATATCAAAGCTAAGCTAGCTGTGCCTATCAACTATGAGTTACAAGATTCCTATCTATAATTCTCTTGAAACATGATCTTAAGTCTTAGCTGATTTTGCTGTGGACTTCGATCTGAATCTTGATGCTCGCAAGTTGTAGGTGTTTACTTCGTCATGCAGCATTAGGTCAAAATAGGATCAGCGGAGCTTGTGACTTTAATCAGGTTTTGAGCAATCCGCACCCTTACTTGCTTCATATTTGAGTTCATTTCTTTTTGTTCTTTTCTTCTTTTCTTGATTCTGGATTGAGATTTATTCCATTGGTCATCTCACACCTTATGTCTTGAGGTCGACCTGCTTAAGATACCAAAACAAACAAGCGAACGAAATTTCTGTCCTAGTTTTCACTAGGAAAATTTCGTGAGTTAGTTATGACACATATCTAAGCGATCAAATCAGGATTGTGTACCCTTATGGATGAATCCAGGTTATGCTGGGAAATGACCGGGTTATGCCGGAAAAGAAAAAAGAGGTCCTCGGGTTTTTCCGCGACGGAAAGAAAAAAGATCCTCAATTTTTTAGCTGAGATTTGGAAAGTAAAAGCTCCTTGGTTTTTGCCAGTGAGATCCTCGGTTTTTTGGCCGGCATTTGAAAAGAAAAAGCTCCTTGGTTTTTGCTAGGGAGATCCTCGGTGTTTTGGCCGAGATTTGGAAAGAAAAAGCTCCTTGGTTTTTCCCAGGGAGATCCTCGATTTTTTGGCCGGGATTTGGAAAGAAAAAGCTCCTCGGTTTTTGCCAGGGAGATCCTCGATTTTTTGTCCGGAATTTGGAAAGAAAAAGCTCCTTGGTTTTTGCCAGGGAGATCCTCGGTTTTTTGGCCGGGTTTTGGAAAGAAAAATCTCTTTGGTTTTTTCCAGGGAGATCCTCGATTTTTGGGTCGGATTTGGAAAGAAAAAGCTCCTTGGTTTTTGCCAGGGAGATCCTCGGTTTTTTGGCCGGGATTTGGAAAGAAAAAGCTCCTTGGTTTTTGCCAGGGAGATCCTCGGTTTTTTGGCTGGGATTTGAAAAGAAAAAGCTCCTTGGTTTTTGCCAGGGAGATCTTCGGTTTTTTGGCCGGGATTATGAAAGAAAAAGCTCCTTGGTTTTTGGACCGGGATTTGGAAAGAAAAAGCTCCTTGGTTTTTGCTAGGGAGATCCTCGGTTTTTGGCCGGGTTTTGGAAAGAAAAAGCTCCTTGGTTTTTGCCAGGGAGATCCTTGGTTTTGGCCGGGATTTGGAAAGAAAAAGCTCCTTGGTTTTTGCCAGGGAGATCCTCAGTTTTTTGGCCGGGATTTGGAAAGAAAAAGCTCCTTGGTTTTTTCCAGGGAGATCCTCGGTTTTTTGGCCGAGATTTGAAAAAAAAAGCTCCTATGCTACTATGATTTGTTTTTCTTTTGGGGTTTTCATTTTCATTTCTTTTCTTCTTCTTCTTCTTCTTTTTCTTCTTCTTTTTATTTTTCCTTTTTATTTAGCAAAACGCATGAAAGAATTTCGGGAAAACTTCCTTTTTTGTCTCTTTCCTGCTGCAAAGCTGTTTCAGCACTTGCGCATTTCATTTATTTTTGGGTTGCACCTACTTCTTGCACGGTTGCTCTGAATAAGACCTGTTTTCAACAAAGAACATTTTGTTAGTTTGAAACGGTGGTTGGTTTTGTGGCCTTGATCATCCCAATTGCTTGATCTCAACCCCATTTCCGTTGAAAACTTTCTGCCTGCTGGCTTTGAGGGTGAATTGCTTTTTAAACTGACAGGATTCAACTCTCAGGATTTCATTATTACTCACCTGCGTAGGCTCTGGCCCTTTCACTTTATTCTGCCCTTGGAACCTTTGCCTTTGACTTTCTTTCTTTTCAAATGTCTTTACTTTGAAACCATCGACCACTATGGTCAGTCAGGATTGGCCTGACGCACTCGCTGAGGCTGGGCATTTTCTCCCACTTTTTCCAGGCGGAGCCTTGTGAAACCGGTCCTGCCACCTTTCTTTGTAAAGAGAAGTGTCCCTTTTGGGGGAAAAGAAGGACTTATCCGGGGTGCATGCCGACTTCAAATGAACATGACATGCTTTTTGGACTGGACTCCTGACCCACACAAACTTTCCACCTTCTCGTAAACCCATCGATCCGCATTCCGAAACCAAGGAACCTTGCCAGGACTCTTTTAGTAATGTGATGTTTTCTTTTCAGCCGACAGCGCCCTTTGGGGGTTTTCGCCAATTGACCTCTCTCATTTCTCTTCTCTCCGCAGCCCGATAGTGCTCTTTGCGAGTTTTCACTAAGCGGACTCTCTCATTTTCATTTTCTCTACTCACTGTCGTCTTACGATGCCCGAGGGTTTTCACCGATAAGACTCTCTCATTTTATTTCTCTCAATTTGAATTGCATCAAATTCCAACAATGACATTTTTCACTTCCTTGCCTTTGCCAATTGATGAGAAGGACTTGGACAAGGTCTTTAGCTAAAAAGGATTTTGGGCGAAATTACAACTTTGGAACCGTTTCGGCGGATTACTAGCCGAACCATCATATCATCTGCCCTAGTTCCAATTCTTGGGGGAATCGGGATTTTTGTTTTGGTATGACTGAACCTCAGCGAGAGGCTGCTTACGTATCCTTTCGGAATCAAGTCGAACGTAGTTCAGGCAATAATTTTTGTTTTTGTTTTTGTTTTTGTTTTATTTTTCTTTTCTTTTCTTTTTCTTTTTCTTTTCTTTCTTTTTCTTTTTCTTTTTTTTTTCTTTTCTTTTTGTACTTTCGGGTTCGAAAGAGGGTAGCCAAAGAAACGGAACTGGATCAAAAGGGTTTACGAAGGATTGATAGTGTTTGGGGTAGCGAGAAGGAAAGCCTTCGTCATCTCAATTACGCAAAGCCATCAAACCAGGACACTTAGACATAGTACCTTTTGACTGCATCTGCATTGACTGCTGTTTCAAGATCATTTCCTTCAATGTCTCCCAGATATAATGCTCCTCTTGGCAATATCTTCCGGATTATATATGGACCTTTCCAATTAGGAGCGAACTTCCCTTTTGCTTCCTAGTGATGAGGGAGAATGCGCCTAAGCGTGAGCTGTCCCACTTCAAATTTCCTAGGACGCACTTTTGTTGTTATAGGCGCGGGCCATTCTTTGCTGATACAACTGCCCGTGACAAACTGCGGCCATCCGTTTTTTTATTAATTAATGACAATTGCTCCAGTTGAGTGTTGACCCACTCACTGTCCTCAATTTCTGCTTCAACAATTATGCGAAGCAAAGGGATTTCTACTTCTGCAGGTATGATTGCTTTAGTTCCGTAAACCAACAAGTACGGGGTCGCTCCGATTGATGTACGCACTATGGTACGATACCCAAGTAATGCAAACGATAGCTTTTCATGCCATTACCGGGAACTTTGAATCATCTTTCTCAAAAAATCTTCTTGATGTTCTTATTTGCTGCTTCAACGACACCATTGGCTTTTGGCCGATAAGGAGTAGAGTTTCCGTGTGTTATCTTGAATTGTTTACATACGTCCCCCATCAGAAGACTGTCCAAATACACAACATTGTCGGTAATGATGGTTGTAGGGATGCCAAAGCGGCAAATGAGATTGGAGTGCACAAAGTCTACCACAGATTTCTTAATGACTGCCTTGAGTGTGACGCCTTCAACCCATTTTGTGAAGTAGTCGATTGCAACCAATATGAATCTATGCCCGTTCGAAGCTTTCGGCTCAATTGTCCTAATGAAATCCATACCCCAGGCAACAAATAGCCAAGGTGCTGATATCGGATGGAGCTCTGTTAGAGGTGCATAAATCAAATCACCGTGCACATGGCATTGATGGCATTTCCGAAAAAAAACTGAAACAGTCTTTCTCCATGGTTATCCAGTAATATTCCGCTCGCAAGATTTTCTTTGCCAACACCTAACCATTCATGTGAGGTCCGCACACCCCTGCATGTACTTCATGCATAATTCTTCCGGCTTCCTCGGCATCAACACAACTTAGCAAGTTGAGGTCCGGGGTCTTTTTGTACAAAACATCACTACTTAAGAAGAAACCATTCGCATGTCGTCTAATGGTTCTCTTCTGATCTCCAGTGGCTCGCTCGGGGTATTCTTGTGTTTTTAGAAATCTCTTGATATCATGGTACCATGGTTGAGTACTAGATTCTGCCTCGAGTGCATTACAATAACCGTGCCTTTCTTTGATTTGAATTTCCAGGGGATCAATATGGGCATTGCCCGGATAGGGCAGCATTGACGCTAGAGTGGCGAGTGCATCAGCTAGTTCATTGTGACACTGAGGGATGTACCTGAACTCTATCGACTTGAAGCATTTAGTGAGATCTTCCACATGTTGTCGATAAGGAATGAGTTTAATATCTCGAGTCTCCCACTCTCCCTAGTCTTGCCGGATAATTAAATCAGAATCCCCCATGATCAATAAATCTTCAACATCTTGGTCAATTACCATATTCATGCCCATGATGCAAGCTTCATACTCAGTTGTATTATTTTTGCAGAAGAATCGGAGCCTAGTCGTGGCTAGGTAGTGCTGACCACTGGGTGATATCAAGATTGCCCCAATGCCTACACCTCTTGCATTTACTGCTCCGTCAAAGAACATTTTCCAGGCACGCATATCCTCAGAGATGGCTTCTACTGAATTTACCTCTTCATCTGGGATATACGTGCTCAATGGTTGGTATTCCTTATCAACCAGGTTTTCAGCCAAATGATCTTCCAATGCCTGGGCTTTCATTGCCGTGTGAGTGACATAGACTATGTCAAATTCCATGAGCAAGATTTGCCATTTCGCCAGTCTCCCAGTGGGCATCGGTTTCTGGAATATACTTCAGAGGATCCAACCTGGTTATGAGGTAGGTAGTGTGGGCTTGGAGGTAATGTCTCAACTTTTGAGCGACCCACGTCAAGGCACAACATGTTCTCTCCAACAAAGTGTATTTAGCTTTATAGCCGGTGAACTTCTTACTTAGATAATAAATTGCTTGCTCTTTCTTGCCGGTTATATCATGTTGCCCGAGGACACAACCGAAAGAATTTTCCAAAACCATTAGATACAAGAAGAGAGGTCACCCAGATTCCGGTGGGACCAATACTGGAGGATTTGACAGATATTCCTTAATTTTATCGAAAGCCTCTTGACATTCAGATGTCCATTTGATTGCTGCATCTTTCTTCAACAGTTTGAATATGGCCTCACATGTGGTAGTCAGTTGAGCGATGAACCGACTGATATAGTTTAGCCTGCCCAATAAGCTCATCACATCTTTCTTAGTTCTTGGAGGAGGTAGATCTCGAATAGCCTTTATCTTTGTTGGATCTAACTCGATACCTCTCCTGCTGACTATGAAACCCAGGAGCTTGCCTGATGGGACTTCGAAGGCATATTTAACTAGATTCAACTTCAAATCATACTTGCGCAGCTGTTCAAAGAACTTTCTCAAATCTCGAACGTGGTCACTCTGAGTTCGAGACTTAATGATTACATCATCCACATACACCTCTATCTCCTGGTGCATCATATCATGGAAAATGGCAGTCATGGCTCTCATATAGGTTGTACCGGCATTATTCAGCCCAAATGGCATAACCCAATACCAGTAGGTACCCCAGGGTGTAGTGAAAGTTGTCTTCTCGGCATCTTCTTCATCCATCAACACCTGGTGATATCGTGTGCAATAATCCACGAAGGACTGTATTTCATGTTTGGTGCAATTATCAACAAGGATGTGGATGTTGGGCAAAGGGAAATTGTCTTTGGGGCTTGCCCTGTTAAAATATCGGTAGTCCACACACACCCGTGTTTTCCCGTCTTTCTTCGGCACTGGAACCACATTGGCTAGCCATGTATTATATCGGACCACTCGGATTACCCCCGCCTTTAATTGCTTTGTGATTTATTCTTTAATTTTATCACTGATATCAGTCTTAAACTTTCTTTGCTTTTGCTGAACTGGAGGACAATCGGGGTAAATTGGCAATTTGTGCACCACTAGATCCACACTCAGTCCTGGCATGTCATCATACGACCAAGCAAACACATCTTTAAACTCAAACAGGAGTTGGATTATGGCATCTCGAGTTTTCTCATCTGTGTGAATGCTTATTTTGGTTTCCCTTATTTCTTCGGCTGTTCCCAAATTAACCGATTCAGTGTTATTCAGATTTGGCTTAGGTTTTTTTCTCAAATTGTTCCAATTCTCGGTTTATTTCCCTAAAAGCCTCTTCTTCATCATATTTCAGTTCTTGATTCATCATTTCACAGTTAG
>MU665093.1:56441-81506 GCA_026770625.1 Nicotiana glauca
AGGGTTACTAATACGTAAATTTTAGTTCATAACACAACTAATTAGGTGGTTAAATCATAGTTTTTCCAAAACCCTAGGTCTAGCCCTAACCCTTGATTTTATTTGATGTTCTTGGTGTTAAATCTACCTAATGTTCATGTATTTAAGCTAAGAATGAGTGGGGATCACTTACCTCAAAATGTTATGCTGAAACTTCCCCTTTTGAATCACCAAAATCGCCTAAGAGTTGAGAGAGATATGGGGGAAATGAGCTTAAGCTCGAATTAAATGAGGTTCTGACCCCCTGTGATTCTCGCTTCTGCGGAAATGGGCCGCTTCTGTGGAAAAGGTACAAAGGGCCTGGGCCGCTTCTGCGGTCCCTTACTCGCTTCTGCGAGTCCGCTTAAAATCCCATCGCTTCTGCGGTTAGGGCCTGGTGCGCATGGACTGCTTCTGCGGTCGAAGGTCTGCTTCTGCGATTTCCCCTGGGCCTGGCCACTTCTGCTTCAGCGACTAGACGACTGCTTCTACGGTCTCGCTTCTGCGGTCCAAGAGCCGCAGAAGCGGTTATGACAGAAGCAGCAGATGTTGCTCCCTTTCAATTTCTAGCTTCGCTCGAACCTCGACCATTTGACGCTCGGGGCTCCCGAGCCCCGCCCGAGCTTACCGACAAGTCTGAAATCACGAGGCGGACCTTTGAAACACCCAAAACATTATTAAACCACGGAACGGGACCCCAAACCAAATAATCAAATCTAATAAACTTCAAGTTCTTAATTTCCTACCAACGGGTCAAAACGCCCTTAAACTACTCGGATTGACACCAAACTTTATGGGTAAGTCTTATATGATATTTTGGACTCGTACCAAGTATCGAAATCAAAATCTGACCCCGATACCTATAAAAACAATAATTTCTTAGTTTATTTAATTCTTTGAAACTTAACTTAATAATTTTTACAAAAAATTCCATTACTCGGGCTAGGGACCTCGAAATTCGATTCCGGGCACACGGCCACGTCCCATATTTTCCCACGGACCCTCAAAAATTACCGGATCGCGATTCCGGGTCCGTTTTCCCAAAATGCTGACCGAAGTCAAACTTGGCCTTTTTGAAGATATTAAATGAAGCGAATAGGCTTATTCTTGCCCGAAATTCTTCTAACTTCCGAACCACCCGACCCCCAAGTCATAATTCAGCTAAAGCAAATGCGGAAAGGATTATTTTAAGGAAACGGGGTTCGAGAATCCAAAACGACCAGTCGGGTCGTTACAATCTCATTTTTATTATTCAAAGGCCAACATATAGCAAACTAAGATTTTCTATTCATTTTTTTTGTCTCTAAAAGGGCACAATTAATTTGCATTTATAAATTTGGTCCTCGAATTCAAGTCCGAATTCAAACAATAGGGAGGACCCTCTTAATTTGAACCCACCACCTAACTCGAAAATTCAAATTTATATTTGCAAATTAATCCCCTATTCCTAATATAATTTTTTCTAAAGAGTTTTTGACTTATAGCAGTATTTTGGGCCTTAAAGGTTTGGCCTAGTTCTGATGTGTGAAGCTGTCCACACGTGGACCTAGTGTCTTGAAAATTGGGTTTGTTTTTGCACAACTGGACCTGATCTACAAGGTCCGAGTCTTACAAAAATAGGTTGAAAGGACATTGGGCCAGTAGCCCAATTAATTTCAAATAAACCAGCGAGGCTACTTGGGCTTCCAATGAGCCCAAATTTACCATTATCCTAGGCTCAAAGCCTATTCAACCAACCTATGTAATTGCAAACTATATTGACTCTTAGTTATTTACTTCTTCTCAACTTAAAACAGGTTTACCAAGTTTATCAATCTAAAAACATAATTGCAAAGATTTGATCAACTCTGAAATTATCCAAATAACATAATATCTATTTATCCGTTTCTGACTTGACCCATTACACAAATGAATCAATTGAATTATGTTAAAGACTAGTGACTGGAATAAAAACGGATATACACACTGTTTGTTATTTTACAAGTGAACATCTGAAACCAATTCCTTATGCTACTTGCTTAATATTGAAAGCTAAATAATTACCAGATACAACTATGCTAAGTCATTGAATACTGAACAATCCTATATGATTTAGCAGCCGCATAATAATCCCAATTCATGTCAACAGTCCTATTTAAACAGTCCATTCAATTAAAAATAGGTATAGTTTAAATAAATGTTACTAGTATTAAAACTAATAGCAACTATGAAGACAAATTCAAATAGAAAACTTGTATTCTTTCATCAGAGAACTTCAAGGTCATGCATACACAGCAATGTCTATTTCCAAAACTTCTATGTTGAGGAAATGTACCTGAGTATCAAATCAACAAAGAGAAATAGTAATCAGCAGCAGTTGGCAACTACCAGCATATTCAGACAGC
Organism: Nicotiana glauca; assembly: GCA_026770625.1. Taxonomy (NCBI): domain Eukaryota; kingdom Viridiplantae; phylum Streptophyta; class Magnoliopsida; order Solanales; family Solanaceae; genus Nicotiana; species Nicotiana glauca. Next base: position 58,844 of record MU665093.1, read on the forward strand.
AATTCACAACAGCCGGAATCAATTTGGATTTAATTGAAACCCAGGAAACGATATTACACCAAATCATAATCAATTTCAGCTAGTATAATACCCAAACAGCTTGAATACACTCAAAATCACTTGAATTTAACTCAGGAAATTTCTGAGTTTATAGGAAAGGAAGGGGGCATAATGTTCTGGAAGGTTTTACTCATTTTTCCCCTTCTTTATTTTCAGAAATTGCATATTAATCCTAAAGTTGTGGCTTGTGTCCCAAGTTACTGCATTAAGAATGCAGAAACTTACACTAAGACCCCCTTCTAGAAAGCCCTAGGGTGTTCTAGCTTTGTTTTCTACCTATTGAATACCTATACTACCCTTATTTTTGTTCTGAAATTACCAAGTCTTAACAAACCAGCCCTTTTTTGATGCCTAAACTACCCTTGATTGCCCCTAAAATTACTAACCAAACCAAACCCCTTTACCTTAGTCAAATAACTGTGGTTGAACCTAGTTAAAATTCAACTACTGTTCATCCAAAAGCTAAGTTATTCAGCTATATCCAAACCTTAAGCCTAATTAAATTGCAAATGAACACTAAATTATAGAACTATTAAAACTAAACTAAATAGAACTAACAGAATTATTAATTTAATCAAACAAAAATCAAACAATACCCGAAACAGATTTGAAACACAATTAAACTAAAACTAAAAGGAACAAAATCAAATTGCAAAGCTAATATGTGTTTAAACCAAATAACACATTGCTTATCAGAATTGCCAAACACCTAACTGAATCAAAATAAAACTAAAATAAAATCAAACTACACTACAATTCGAATCCATCAAAACAAAATATCAAAATTACTGAAATTCAGAATCAAAATTAAATTGAAACAGAACGAAATACATTAACATCAAAGTTACTGAAATATAACAATCAAAAATAGAACAAAAAATCAAAATTAAACTAACATGAAACAATTACTCAAATTCAAGTCAAATTGAACAAAAGCAAACAATTACACCGGATGAACACAGACACATATATAAAAAAAAAGAAAAAAAAAAGAAAGAAGGAAATTGAGAAACTCAATATTTTTTGGTTTTAATGTATGAACTTGAAATTGGCCCCAAAATGATATTATATGCTTATTCCATGTCAAATAAGCATATAATTTCACTTTTAGGGCCATTAGACACTGGTAATCGTCAGAGCTTGAGCTTAGATTCGGAATTTGAGAAGGTCTGAGCGCCTTTGACAGAAACTAATGCCATGCTAGGCATGAAGGAGGCATGAGGATTATTGAGTGTGGTTTTGAAGTGATTTGGAGGTTTTAGGGTTTAGACCGGAATTTCGATTTGAAATTAGAGGGATTTGATGGTGATTTGAGGGAATCTAAGGCCGCATTTGAGATGAGGGGGAAGAGGAGATCCTATGGTATAATTTTGGGTGGGAACGGAGACCGGCGCCAGCAGACATGGCGGAGACGGTAACCCTAGCTTTGATGATTCGGGGAGTTGGGAAGGGATTTGAGAGAAAACACCATGGGGGTTGGAAAGAGGAGAAAAAGGGGATTTGATGGTGTAATTTTTGGGTCGTTTGGAGGTTGGCCACCGGCGGAGCTGGAGGGGCGGCAGAGCAGTTAGTACGACGAAGAAGGAGATGTCTTTAGGGTTTGATTAAATTTCGGACAATTTTATTAATTGTAAAGATCCATTATGGGCTGTTGGATGATCAGGGATGGATGGCTCAGATTTAATTAGCCTTAATTATCCCCAAAACGGCGTCGTTTCGTTGTGACCCAAGCTAGACCGGGCGTTGGGTATAGTTTGGGCTGGGTTTAATCCGGATTTTGAAGGTTTGTTTGGGCTAGAATTGGATTTTGGACCAAAATTTGGTCTTTTATTAAGACCATGCTCTCTTTTAATTTGATTTCTTTTCCTTTTTTTTAATATTTATTTTGTTTTATTTATTTCTTTGCCAAATTAAAGCTAACAGAACCTAACCTAACTCCTAAATTTAGACTAATTAATTTTTTAAAAATAAACAAAATCCTAATTTAAAAGGAAACTAAGCCAAAATGTAAAATGTAAAATTAAAAATTGCAAAAGGACTAATTTTTGTTATTTTTTTCTTATTTTAGTAATATTAATTAACTAGTAAAGCTAAAATATAGAATCGAATTCTAAATACAAATGCAATATTTTTATTTTTTTTATGAATCATGGCACCTAAAATACACATAAAAATGCAAACAAGGCACAAAATTATGCAATTAATTCAAATAATAAAAAAAATCCTAATTCTAAGGAATTTATAGGAGTAATTTAAGCATGGCAAAAATCACGTGCTCACAGGAGTCAACATTTTTCTTCATCATTTGCTCAAATATTGACTCAATCCTTCCTATTTCATTATTTGAAGAGCTAAGACTTTGGAACGAAAATGGAGGCAGATTGTTTGGTTTTTGAAACATTGGGGGCCTTTGAAAACTCAGCCCTCGATTACCTTGATTACCGTAATTCCAAACCCCTTAGTTGTTGTTGCCACCCCAATTGCTATTATTACCCCAATTCTGGTTGTTGTTCCCCCAATTATTGGAGTTGTTGTTATTGTTCCAATTTCCTTGGCCTAGGTTGACCCAATTATAATTATTCCCTTGCGATCTCAATTATTGATTTGGAGCATTACCTCATTGTCCTTGATCATTTTTGGCATACAAAACCTCTTCACTTTGCTCACCATAACCATCATCTTAGTTGTAACCACTGCTCCCTTGCAAAAATTGATCTTTATTGCTTTGCATTTGTTGACCAGACTATATCCTCTTATTTACCAATAGATTAACTCCTTCCATTGCATTTACTTGCTTTGGTCCCTGAATCTGCTGAAGCTGTGCTCTGGCTAACTGGTTCATGGTTGTTGTCAACTTAGCTATGGCTTGTCTGTAGTCTTAAAGTTCCTTGTGAAGATTTATGATATGAGGGTCTCGCTGAGGAACATTTGCCCGAGTCTTCTAGGCTGAGGAAGTGTCCGTCATCTCATCAAGAATGTCACAAGCCTCAGCATACCACAACTTCATAAAATTACCCCCTGCTAGCTGGTTTACCACACATTGATTGGTCGGGTTGATACCCTGATAAAACATACATTGGATCATTTCTTCAGTCATATCGTTGTTGGGGAATTCCTTGACCATAGTTCTATATCTATCTCGGATTTCATGAAGGGGTTCATTTGGTTCCTGTTTAAATGCTATGATCTCACCCCTTAATGCAGCCATATGTCTCGGTGAGAAAAACTTGGCTATAAACTTGTCAGACAACTCATCCCACATAGTGATGGAATGGTTGGGGAGTCGTTCGAGCCAGTCCAAATCTTTCCCTCTAAGTGAAAAAGGGAATAATCTCAGTCTCAATGCATCCTCCGACACATTTGTCTGTTTGCTTCCCCAACAGGTATCCATAAAGCCCTTTAGATGTTTATATGCATTCTGATGGGGAGCACCTGTAAAGTATCCTCTTTTTTCCAATAAGCTCAACATGACATTTGTAATCTGGAAATTTTCCCCCGGATTTGGGGTGGGACAATTACACTTGCTAACCTTCATTTGGAAGCACCCGAGGAACTGCTCGTGGAGGAGCTGGGGGAGGGTCTAGAATGTTTTCATTGGCCTGGCGGCCTCTTCTTTGAGCTTGAGGTACTAGAGGCACCTCATCTTTACCATTATCATCTACCTCCTCCCACGCGAGAACATTTCTATTAGGATTATTATTTGCCATTTTGTACCTAAATCGATTAACTCACACAAGTTAGTAAAATAGAAGGAAAGAAAAACAAGACACACAACTAGTCAGATAGATAGCCAAAACCGTTTAACTCCCCGACAATGGTTCCAAAAATTGATTGGATCCAACCCTACACCACTATATAATGGCAAGGAGTGGTCGATGCAGCTTTTACCCGAAGGGTCGGGATCGATTTCAAAAGGGAGTGTCACGACCCATTTTCCATAATAGGTCGTAATGGCGCCCGATACCATTTGTCAGGCCAGCGAACGCGGAAGAATAATTAAATCCCAATTTACCCTTACTAAAAACCATTATGATAAAAGTTTTCCCAAATTAAAGTCATAAACTAGCAGGGATCAATAAAATGAAAAGACAGTTATGCAACCCAAAATAACGTCCACCACTGTTTGTGCCAGAATCTGGTGTCACAAGCTACGGGCAACTAGTAGAATATACATAACATGAATAATACCCTATCCTACTATCTAAATTAGGATAGACAGAAACAACAAAATACAAGGAAGACTTCTTCGGCTGCGGATCGGCAAGAAGGGAGTGCAGCTCACCGTAGAAGTCGCAGATGCGCTCACTGATATGCACTAGAGTGATGACCGGATCCACCTGCCTCAAATCATATACATTTAAGTTCAGAAGTGTAGCATGAGTACATAAACAACATGTACCCAGTAAGTATCCCGTATAATCTCGAAGAAGTAGAGACGAGAGGTCGACTCGATACTTACTAAGGTCAATTAATATATATATATATATATATATATATATGTACGTATGATGTATTCCAAACATGGGATTTACAAGTATCAACAGTTTACAGCAGGTGGTATAAGTCAAGAATCTTACAGCATCAGATTTATAGTTCATCATATGAGATAATGGCAACACAAAGCATGTATAAGCTTTTCCACAATTAACATGCGCACATAATACCGAGGTGATGGCCCGAACCAACAAAAATAAACTGTGCACTTGCCGAGGGTCGACGGTGCACCTATAGATGCATCTATTCATACTGAGGCGATCGGCCCGATCCACAAATAAAGATAAAATATCAAGTTCACACACATGACACATAAATTGTCAAAATACCAATTCAAATTCAATTAACTATAGAAATATGCTCATATCCCCTTTTTAAGTCTCTAGTACATAGTAGGTGTTCATAACAACAATTTACCACAAGCGATATATTTAATAGGCATGTTGTAGGTCCTAAGCTACCCGGAAATTTAACATTGTAGTAGCTACGCACGGGCTCTTGTCACCTAATGCGTGCGTAGTCCCCGCTTTTAGCAACAAACACTCAAACATAGATCCTAAGGGGACAATTCCCTCTTACGAGGTTAGAAAGGAGACTCACCTCGCTCCGAAGCGCACTTTCGATATCAAGAATAAGCCCAAATACTCAATTTGTAGCCAAACGAGCACCAAATAATTAAAATAAGCAAGAACTAGTCAATAAGAGCTTACGAGGTCGAATTCTAGTTATTTAAATAATTTCCTAACCATAAATACGAGTTTCCTAAATTCCGACCCCGGGCCCACATGCCCGGGTTCCAATATTCTTTTCGAAGGAAGTTGTTCTCTATCACCTAAGGATCACAAATATATGATTTCTAGTTCATTTCATACAAAATTATAGGATTAAATCTTAGTTTTGGTTAAACCCTAGGTCTAACTCTGATCTCTTGAATTTTACCTAGTTTTTAGTGTTAAATCTACTTAATGTTTATGTATTTGAACGAAAAGTGAGTGGGGACTACTTACCTTGCAATGATGTGTTGAAGCTCCCCCTTTGGAATCTCCAAAATCGCCTCAGTGTTGAAAGAAATGTGGAAGAAATGAGCTTGAGCTCGTATTAAATGAGCTTCTTTCCCCAGCGTATTTAGCTTCTGCGGAGAGAATCCCGCTTCTGCGGAAGAGGGCCGCTTTTGCGGAAAAAGGCCAAGGGGGCCTGGGCCGCTTCTGCGGTCTCAAACTCGCTTATGCGAGTTCGCTTAAGCGGAAAGCCCACCGCTTCTGCGGTTATGGGCCTGGGGAGGATGGACCGCTTCTGCGGTCAGGGGTCCGCTTCTGCGGTTTCCCCTAGGCTTGGCCTCTTCCGCTCCTACGATAAAACAACCGCTTCTGCCAAGAGCCGTAGAAGCGGTTATGACAGAAGTAGCAGATGAAGTTTTTTCCCAAGTTTCCAACTTCACTCGAACCTCAGCCATTTGACGCTCGGGGCTCCCGAGCCCCGCCCGAACATACCGACAAGTCTGAAATCACGAGGTGGACCTACTCGAACCCTCAAAACACTCAAAACAACGCTAAATCGAGGAATCAACCCCCTAAACCAAATGAATCAATTCATTGAACTTCAAGTTCTTAATTCTCCTTCAACGGGTCAAAATGCCCTTAAACTACTCTGATTGACACCAAATTTTACGGGTAGGTCTTAACTGATATTTTGGACTTGTACCAAGTTTCGGAATCGAAATCCGAACCCGATACCTATGAAAACAATGATTTCTTATTTTATTTAATTCTTTGAAAGTTAAACTTAACAATTTTACATAAAAATTCATTACTCAGGGCCAGGGACCTCGAAATTCGATTCCGGGCATACGCCCAGGTCCCATATTTTCCCGCGGACACTCGGAAATTGTCAAATCACGATTCCAGGTCCGTTTCCCCGAAATATTTACCGAAGTCAAACTTGGCCTTTTTAAAGGAACTTAAAGAAGCAACTAGGCTTAATCTCGCTCAGAACTCTTCTAACTTCCGAACCACCCGTCGCCGCAAGTCATAATTTAGCTAAAGCAAGTGCAGAAAGTATTATTTAGGGAACGGGGTTTGAAAATGCAAAACGACCAGTCGGGTCGTTACATTCTCCACCTCTTAAACACACGTTCGTCCTCGAACGGACATAGAAAAGCACCTGGACTGCTGAATAAGTGGGGATATCGACTCCGCATGTCTTCCTCGGACTCCCAGGTTGCCTCCTCTACTGGTTGGCCCCTCCACTGGACTCTTACCGCAGAAATCCTCTTGGACCTCAACTGGCGGTCTTGCCTATCAACAATGGAAACTGTCTCCTCCTTGTAGCCCAAGCTCTCATCTAACCGAATGGTACTAAAATCCAACACATGCAAATAGTCGGCGTGATACTTCCGCAGCATCAATACATGGAAGACTGGATGAACTCCTGACAAACTGGGAGGTAAAGCAAGCTCATAGGCAACCTCCCTAACTCGCCTCAATACCTCAAAGGGGCCAATAAACCTTGGGCTCAACTTGCCCTTCTTTTCGAATCTCATAATGCCCTTCATGGGTGAAACCTTCAAGAGAACCTTCTCACCAACCATAAATGATACATCACGCGCCATCTGATCCGCGTAACTCTTCTGCCTGGACTGAGCTGTGCGGAGTCTCTCCTGAATCAACTTTACCATATCCAAGGCATCTTGAACCAAGTTTGTACCAAACAGCCTAGCCTCACCACGCTCAAACCACCTGATCAGAGAACGACAATGCCGACCATATAATGCCTCATACGAGGCCATCTCTATGCTGGACTGATAGCTGTTATTATATGCAAACTCCGCAAAGGGTAAGAACTGATCCCACTACCCTCCAAAGTCAATCATGCATGCTCTAAGCATATACTCTAATATCTGAACTATCCGCTCCGACTGCCCGTTGGTCTGATGATGGAATGCGGTGCTAAGCTCCATGCGGGTCCCCAACTCACTCTGAACATCTCTCCAGAAATGGGAAGTGAACTGAGGGCCTCTGTCTGATATGATGGAGACTGGCACACCGTGCAATCTCACTATCTCCCAAATGTAAATCTGAGCATACCTCTCTGCCGTATAAGTAGTTGCCACTGGAATGAAATGGGCGGACTTGGTCAATCTATCCCCAATAACCCACACTGAATCAACTTTCCGCTGAGTTCGCGGCAACCCAACCACGAAATCCATAGTGATGCGCTCCCACTTCCATTCTGGAATGGGCATCCGCTGAAGCAAGCCACCTGGCCTCTGGTGCTTATGCTTGACCTGCTGGCAATTCAAACATTTAGCTGCATACTCCGCAATGTCCTTCTTCATCCTCCGCCACCAGTAATGCTGCCTCAAGTCACGATACATCTTCGTAGCACCGGGATGAATGGAGTACCTCGAACTGTGGGCCTCCCCTAGAACTCTCTCTCTCTCAAGCCATCAATATTAGGAACACATACACGGACCTTAAGCCGTAACATACCATCCTCGCCAATCGAAATCTCCTTGGCACCTCCCTGAAGTAACGTCTCTTTAAGAATTGCAAAATGTGGATCATCGAGTTGTCGGGCCTTAATCTTCCCCAACAACGAAGACTCAGCAACCACACATGCTAGGACCCGGCTGGGCTCTGAAATATCCAATCTCACAAGTCTGCTAGCTAAAAACTGAACGTCCAAAGCTAATAGTCTCATCTCAGCAGGAATAAATGACAACCTTCCTATACTCTCCGCCTTCCTACTCAAGGCATCCACAACCACATTTTGCTTGCATGGATGATAAAGAATGGTAATGTCATAATCCTTTAGTAGCTCAGGCCACCTGCGCTGCCTCAAATTAAGATCCCTCTGCTTAAACACATACTGCAGGCTGCGATGGTCTGTATAAACCTCGCATGACACTCCATATAAATAATGCCTCCATATCTTAAGAGCATGAACAATCGCCGCCAAATTTAGATTGTGCACAGGGTAATTTTTCTCATGAACCTTCGGCTGACGTGAAGCATATGCAATAACTCGCCCCTCCTGCATCAATACACATCCCAAGCTGACACGAGAAGCATCGCAATACACTGTATACATCCCTAAATTGGAAGGCAATACAAGAACTGGTGCCGGGTCAAAGCCGTCTTGAGCTTCTGGAAGCTCTCCTTACAATCATCGGACCAACAGAACAGGGCACCTTTTTGGGTCAATCTAGTAGAGGTGATGCAATAGATGAAAATCCCTGCACAAATCATCGGTAATAGCCTACCAACCCCAAGAAGCTCCTGATCTCGGTCACTGAGGTAGGGCGTGTCCAACTCTGAACTGCCTCATTCTTCTTGGGATCCACCTCAATATAAGGTCTGAACACCCTGTTCATCAAGTCCATAAATGCCGTTGGAGCATTAGTCAAGCCAAATGAAATCACCAGGAACTCATAGTGGCTATATGTAGTCCTGAATGCGGTCTTCGGAACATCTGAATCCCGAATCTTCACCTGATGATACCCTGACCTCAGGTCAATCTTAGAGAACACCCTAGCACCCTGCAGCTGGTCAAACGAATCATCAATACGGGGCAATGGATACTTGTTCTTGATGGTGACTTTGTTCAACTGGCGGTAATCAATGCACATCTGTATAGTCCCATCCTTCTTCTTCACGGATAGCACTGGTGCACCCCAAGGTGATACACTGGGCATAACAAACCCCTTTACTAACAACTCCTCCAACTTCTCCTTCAGCTCCTTCAGCTCCCTAGGAGCCATATGGTACGGTGGAACAGATATAGGCTGAGTGTCTAGAGCCAAATCAATACAGAAATCAATATCACGGTCCAGAGGCACTCCAGGAAGATCAGAAGGAAAAACATCGGCAAACTTTCGGACTACTGGCACTGAATCAATCGTCGGAGACTCTGTGGTTGTGTCTCGCACATAAGCTAGATAAGCCAAGCACCCCTTCTCCACCATGCGCTGAGCCTTCAGGAAAGAAATGACCCTGCTAGGCGTATCAACTGTGGAGCCCTTCCATTCCAATCTCGGCAACCCTGGCATCGCTAGAGAAACAGCCTTGGCATGGCAATCTAGAGCAGCGTGATATGGAGATAACCAATCCATGCCCAGGATAGCCTCAAAATTGATCATATCGAGCAACAGAAGATCTTCTAGTCTCAAAACCACAGAAAGTAACCATACAAGACCGGTAGACCCGATTCACAACCACAGAATCGCCCACATGAGTGGACACATGAATAGGAGCACCCAATGTCTCAGGAGAAATAGACAGGAAACGAGCAAACAGAGATGATACATAAGAATAAGTGTACCCTGGATCAAAAAATATCGATGCATCTCTACCGCTGACGGAGATAGTACCTGTGATGACGGCATCTGAAGCCAATGCATCTGGCCTGGCTGGAAGAGCATAGAATATGGCTGGAGAACCGGCTGTCTGGCCTCCACCTGTCTGAGGAGTAGCTGGCTGACCTCTCCATGTCTGGCCTCCACCTCTGGATCAGCCTCTACCACTCTGCCCTCCACCTCTAGGTGGTTGAGCCGTTGATGCTGGAGTCGTGGGCTGCTGCCCCTACTGTACTGCCTTGCCCCTAAGCCTGGGGCAGTATCTCCTCATGTGGCCTCTGTCACCGCACTCAAAACAACATGGTGCGGCGACCTACTGCCCTGATGACTGTCCTAGATGACTTGTAGATCCTGTGGGAGGAGCTTGGATAGTCGGTAGACGATATGAAGTCTCCGGCATAACACTGAAGTAGGGACCAGAAGAACCCTAAGGAACTGAATACCCGCTGGAAGAACCCTAAATAGCTGGCGGGCAGTGGGAACTCTCAGGCATGGCACTGTAATAGGGGCGTGCTGGAGTACCTCGAGCGGGAGGTGGTGGTGCTGAAGATAGGGGCCTACTGGGCTGACCCCTCCCACACTGACCTTTGCCCCTAGCTGAGGCACCTCTGAACTCTCCAAAAAATCTGGCTCTCTTATCCTGCTGCATCTGCTCCCTACCCCTCTGAAGATACCCCTCAATCCGGCGAGCAATCTCGACCACAAGCTGGTACTCTGTACCCATCTCCACCTCTCAGGCCATACCCGATGGAATACTGGGTTGCAACCCGGCGACAAATCTCCGCACTCTCTCTGAATCTGTAGGGAGTATTATAAGTGCATGGCGAGATAATTCAGAAAACCTCGCCTCATAGTCGGTCACAGACATCTGACCCTGCTCAAGGTGCTCAAAACTGATACCGCAGCTCTTCCCTCTCAGAGGGCGGAATATACTTGTCCAGGAACAGCTTTACGAACTGACCCCAAGGGATGGGGAGAGAACCGGGGGGCCTACCAAGAACATAGGACTGCCACCACCTACGGGCCCTGCCCTCAAGCTAAAAAATAGTGAAGTTGACTCCATGCGACTCCAATATCCGAATAGCGTACAGTCTATCCCTGCACCTGTGGATGAAATCCTGGGCGTCCTCATGATGCTCACCTTCGAAGACTGGGGAGTGAAGTCTGGTCCATCTGTCTAGTAACTTCGGCGGATCGAACTCCGCAGCCGGCTTAGGCTGGGGTACCGCTGCAGTAACTGGCTGAACCTCTCCACGGGTAGTGCACCTAGTGTCTGATATACTGCAGCTACATGAACTGGAGCTTGAGTAGTAGGGGTCTGTGCTCCCGCTCCTGCCTGTGAAGCGGCTGGGTCAGCTGGAAATAAACCAGCCTAAGTCATGGTGTCCATGAACCGAAGCATACGGCCAATGACCTCCTGAAATCCCGGCGCAGTCATAAAATCTGCCAGAGTAGGCACAGCTGCGGGCGCCTCGCGCTGCTCCTCAATAGTGGGATCCCTCGCAAGGTCTGTTGGTGGTGCAACTGGAATAACTCTAGGATGCCCTCATCCCCTACCATGGGCCGGTGCCCTCCCCCAGCCTCTACCTCGGCCTCTGGCAACGGGGGGAGCATCTCCTCCCGGTTCCGGAACATCGGCAGTACGAGTCCTCACCATCTGTGAGAGAATAGAAGAGGAATTTTAGTATACCGACCACTGCACGAAGAAAACGAATAATGAGTAGTATTTCCTAACACCTTATAGCCCCTCGAAGATAAATATAGACGTCTCCGTACCGATCTACAAAACACGATTAGGTTTGCCCATAACTTGTAAGACCTACGTGAACCTAGTACTCTGATACCATGTTGTCACGATCCATTTCCATAATAGGTCGTGATGGCGCGCGACACCATTTATCAGGCCAGCCAATGTGGAAGAATAATTAAATCAAAATTTACCCTTACTAATAACCATTATGATAGATGTTTTTCCCAAATTAAAGTCATAAACTAGCAGGGATCAATAAAATGAAAAGACAAATATACAACCCAAAATAACGTCTACCACTGTGTGTGCCAGAACCTGGTGTCACAAGCTACGAAAAACTAGTAGAATATACATAACATGAATAATACCCTATCCTACTATCTGAATCAGGATAGATAGAAACAACAAAATACAAGGAAGACTTCTTCGGTTGCGGATCGGCAAGAAGGGAGTGCAACTCACCGTAGAAGTCCCAGATGTGCTCACTGATATGCACCAGAGTGATGACCGGATCCACCTGCCTCAAATCTATACATTTAAGTACAGAAGTGTAGCATGAGTACATAAATAACATGTACCCAGTAAGTACCCCGTCTAATCTCGAAAAAGTAGAGACGAGAGGTCGATTCGATACTTATGAGGGTTAATATATATATATGTACGTATGATATATTCAAAACATAGGATTTACAAGTATCAACAGTTTACAGCAGGTGGTATAAGTCAAGAATCTTACAGCATCAGATTTATAGTTCATCATATGAGATAATGGCAACACAAAGCATGTATAAGCTTTTCCACAATTAACATGCAGGCATAATACCGAGGCGATGGCCCGAACCAACAGAAATAAACTGTGCACTTGCCGAGGGTCGATGGCAAGCCTATAGATGCATCTATTCATACCGAGGCGATCGGCCTGATCAAAAAATAAGGATAAAATATCAAGTTCACACACATGACAAATAAATGGTAAAAATACAAATTCAAATTCAATTAGCGATAGAAATATGCTCATGTCCCCTTTTTAAGTCTCTAGTACACACTAGGTGCTCATAATAACAATTTAACACAAGAGATATATTTAATAGGCATGCTGTAGGTCCTAGCTAACCAAACATTTAACATTGTAGCACCTACGCACGAGCTCTCATCACCTAACGCGTGCATAGTCCCCGCATTTAGCAACAAACACTCAAACATAGATCCTAAGGGGAAAATTCCCTCTTACAAGGTTAGAACGGAGACTCACCTCGCTCCAAAGCTCACTTCCGATATCAAGAATAAGGACAAAACCCTCAATTTGTAGCCAAACGAGCACCAACTAATTAAAATAAGCAAGAACTACTCAATAAGAGCTTACGAGTTCGAATTCTAGTTATTTAAACAATTTCCTAACCATAAATACGAGGTTCCTAAATACCGACTCTGGCCCACGTGCCCGAGTTCTAATATTCTTTTTGAATGAAGTTGTTCTCTATCATCTAAGGATCACAAATATATGATTTCTACTTCATTTCATAGCAAATTAAAGTATTAAATCTTAGTTTTGGTTAAACCCTAGGTCTAACTCTAATCTCTTGAATTTTACCTAATTTTTAGTGTTACATCTACCTAATGTTTATGTATTTGAACTAAAAGTGAGTGCGGATTACATACCTTGCAATGATGTGTGGAAACTCCCCCTTTGGAATCGCCAAAATCGCTTAAGTGTTGAAAGAAATGTGGAATAAATGAGCTTGAGCTCGTATTAAATGAGCTTCTGTCCCCAGCAATTTTCACTTCTGCGGAGGGAATCCCACTTCTGCGGGTTCCGCTTCTGCGGAAGTGGGCCGATTTTGTGGAATAAGGCCAAGGGGGCCTGGGCCGCTTTTGCGGTCTCAAACTCGCTTCTACAAGTCTGCTTAAGTGGAAAGCCCACCGTTTATGCGGTTATGGGCCTGGGGAGGATGGACCGCTTCTACGGTCGGGGGTCCGCTTCTGCGATTTCCCCTGGGCATGGCCCCTTCTGCTCCTGCGATAAAATGACTGCTTCTGCGGTCTCGCTTATGTGGTCCAAGAGCCGCAGAAGCGGTTATGACAGAAGTAGCATACGAAGTTTTTTCCCAAGTTTCCAACTTCACTCGAACCTCGGCCATTTGACGTTCGGGGCTCCTGAGCCCCGCCCGAACATACCGACAAGTCTGAAATCACGAGGCAGACCTACTCGGACCGTCGAAACACTCAAAACAACGCTAAATCGAGGAATCAACCCCCACAACAAAATGAATCAATTCATTGAACTTCAAGTTCTTAATTCTCCTTCAACGGGTCAAAACGCCCTTAAACTACTCGGATTGACACCAAATTTTACGGGTAGGTCTTAACTGATATTTTTGACTTGTACCAAGTTTTAGAATCGAAATCCAAACTCGATACCTTTGAAAACTATGATTTCTTAATTTATTTAATTCTTTGAAACTTAAACTTAACAATTTTACATAAAAATTCATTACTCGGGCCAGGGACCTCGAAATTCGATTCCGGGCATATGCCCAAGTCCCATATTTTTCCGTGGACCCTCAGAAATTATCAAATCATGATTCCGGGTTCATTTCCCCAAAATGTTGACTGAAGTCAAACTTGGCCTTTTTAAAGGAACTTAAAGAAGCAACTAGACTTAATATCGCTCAGAACTCTTCTAACTTCCAAACCACCCATCCCCGCAAGTCATAATTTAGCTAAAGAAAGTGCGGAAAGTATTATTTAAGGGAACGGGGTTCGAAAATTCAAAATGACCAGTCGGGTCATTACGTTCTGTACCTCTTAAACAAACGTTCGTCTTCGAACGGACATAGAAAAGTATCTGGACCGCTGAATAAGTAGGGAAATCGACTCTGCATGTCCTCCTCGGACTCCCAGGTCGCCTCCTCGATTGGTTGGCCCCTCCACTGGAGCCTTACCGCAGAAATCCTTTTGGACCTCAACTGGCGGTCCTGCCTATCAACAATGGCAACTGGCTCCTCCTCGTAGCCCAAGTTCTCATCTAACTGAATGGTACTAAAATCCAACACATGCAAATAGTCAGCATGATACTTCCGGAGCATCGATACATGGAAGACTGGATGAACTCCTGACAAACTGGGAGGTAAAGCATGCTCATAGTCAACCTCCCCAACTCGCCTCAACACCTCAAAGGGGCCGATAAACCTTGGGCTCAACTTGCCCTTCTTTCCGAATCTCATAATGCCCTTCATGGGCGAAAGCTTCAAGAGAACCTTCTCGCCAACCATAAATAATACATCACGTGCCTTCTAATCCACGTAACTCCTATGCCTGGACTGAGCTGTGCGGAGTCTCTCCTGAATCAACTTTACCTTATCCAAGCCATCCTGAACCAAGTCTGTACCAAGAGCCTAGCCTCACCAGGCTCAAACCACCCGATCGGAGAACGACAACGCCGACCATATAATGCCTCATACGGGGCCATCTCTATGCTGGACTGATAGCTGTTATGATATGCAAACTCCGCCAAGGGTAAGAACTGATCCCACTGCCCTCCAAAGTCAATCACGCATGCTCTAAGCATATCCTCTAAAATCTGAACTATCCGCTCTGACTGCCCGTCGTTCTGAGGATGGAATACGGTGCTAAGCTCCACGCGGTTCCCCAACTCACTCTGAACAGCTCTCCAGAAATGGGAAGTGAACTGAGGTCCTCAGTCTGATATGATGGAGACCGGCACACTGTGCAACCTCACTATCTCTAGAATGTAAATCTGAGCATACCTCTCTGCTGTATAAGTAGTCGCCACTGGAATGAAATGCGCGGACTTGGTCAATCTATCCATAATAACCCACACTGAATCAACCTTCCGCTGAGTTCGCGGCAACCGAACCACGAAATCCATAGTGATGCGCTCCCACTTCCATTCCGGAATGGGAATCCGCTAAAGTAGGCCACCTGGCCTCTGGTGCTCATGCTTGACCAGCTAGAAATTCAAACATTTAGCCGTATACTCCGCAATGTCCTTCTTCATCCTCCGCCACCAGTAATGTTGCCTCAAGTCACGATACATCTTCGTGGTACCTGGATGAATGTAGTACCTCGAACTGTAGGCCTTGTCTAAAACTCTCTCTCTCAAGGTATCAATATTAGGAAAACATACACGCCCCTGAAGCCGTAACACACCATCCTTGCCAAATAGAAATCTCCTTGGCACCTCCCTAAAGTACCGTCTCTCTGAGAACTGCCAAATGTGCATCATCGAGCTGTCGGGCCTTAATCTGCCCCAACAACGAAGACTGAACAACCACACATGCTAGGACCCGGCTGGGATCTGAAATATCCAATCTCACAAGTCTGCTAGCTAAAGACTGAAAGTCCAAAGCTAATGGTCTCATCTCAGCAGGAATAAATGCCAAGCTACCCAAACTCTCCGCCTTCCTACTCAAGGCATCCGCAACCACATTTGCCTTGCATGGATGATAAAGAATGGTAATGTCATAATCCTTTAGTAGCTCAAGCCACCTGCGCTGCCTCAAATTAAGATCCCTCTGCTTGAACAAATGCTGCAGGCTGTGATGGTCTGTATAAACCTCGCGTGACACTCCATATAAATAATGCCTCCATATCTTAAGAGTATGAACAATCACCGCCAACTCTAGATCGTGCACAGGGTAATTTTTCTCATGAACCTTCAGCTGATGTGAAGCATATGCAATAACTCTCCCTTCCTGCATCAACACACATCCTAAGCCAACACGAGAAGCGTCGCAATACACTGTATACATCCCTGAACTAGAAGGCAATACAAGAACTGGTGCCGCAGTCAAAGCCGTCTTGAGCTACTGGAAGCTCTCCTCACAATCGTCGGACCAACATAACGAGGCACCCTTTTAGGTCAATCTGGTCAGAGGTGATGCAATATATGAAAAGCCCTGCACAAATTGCCGGTAATAGCCTGCCAACCCCAAGAAGCTCCTGATCTCGGTCGCTGAGGTAGGACGTGGCCAACTCTGAACTGCCTCAATCTTCTTGGGATCCACCTTAATACACTCTTCTGACACTATATGCCCCAAGAATGCTACTGAATCTAGACAAAACTCACACTTGGAGAACTTAGCATAAAGTTTCTGCTCTCACAAGGTCTGAAGCACCACTCTCAAATGCTGCTCGTGCTCCCCCAGGCTACGCGAGTATATCAAGATGTCATCAATGAAGACGATAACAAATGAGTCAATATAAGGTCTGAACACCTTGTTCATCAAGTCCATAAATGCCACTGGAGCATTAGTCAAGCCAAATGACATCAGCAGGAACTCATAGTGGCCATATCTAGTCATGAAGGCGGTCTTCCGAACATCTGAATCCCGAATCTTCAGCTGATGATACCCTGACCTCAGGTCAATCTTAGAGAACACCCTAGCACCCTGCAGCTGGTTAAACGAATCATCAATACGGGGCAATGGATACTTGTTCTTGATGGTGACTTTGTTCAACTGGCGGTAATCAATGCACATCCGCATAGTCCCATCCTTCTTCTTCACGAATAGTACTAGTGCACCCCAAGGCAATACACTAGGCCTAACAAACCCCTTTGCTAACAACTCCTCCAACTGCTCCTTCAGCTCCCTAGGAGCAATACGGTACGGTGGAATAGATATAGGCTGAGTGTCTGGAGCCAAATCAATACAGAAATAAATATCACGGTCCGGAGGCACGCTAGAAAGATCAGAAGGAAAAACATCAGCGAACTCTCGAACTACTGGCACTGAATCAATCATCGGAGACTCTGTGGTGGTGTGTCGCACATAAGATAGATAAGCCAAGCACCCCTTCTCCACCATGCGCTGAGCCTTCAGGAAAGAAATGACCTTGCTAGGCATATCAACTGTGGAGCCCTTCCATTCCAATCTCGGCAACCTTGGCATCGCTAGAGAAACAGCTTTGGCATGGCAATCTAGAACAGCGTGATATGGAGATAACCAATCCATGCCCAGGATAACCTCAAAATTGATCATATCGAGCAACAGAAGATCTGCTCTAGTCTCAAAACCACATAAAGTAACCACACAAGACCGGTAGACCTAGTTCACAACCATAGAATCGCCCACAGGGGTGAACACATGAACAGGAGCATCCAAAGGCTTAGGAGAAATAGCCAGGAAACGAGCAAACAGAGATGATACATAAGAATAAGTGGACCCTGGATCAAATAATACTGATGCATCTCTACCGCTAATGGAGATAGTACCTGTGATGATGGCATCTGAGGCCAATGCATCCGGCCTGGCTGGAAGAGCATAGAATCTGGTTGGAGCACCGGCTGTCTGGCCTCCACTTGTCTGAGGAGTAGCTGGCTGACCTCTCCCTGTCTGACCTCCACCTCTGGATCGGCCTCTGCCACTCTGCCCTCCACCTCTAGGTGGCTGGGTCGTTGGTACGGGAGTCATGGGCTGCTGCCTTTGCTGTACTGCCTTGCCCCTAATCTTGGGGTAGGATCTCCTCATGTGTCTTGTGTCACTGCACTCAAAACAATGTGGTGCGACAACCTACTTCCATGATGACTATCCCTGATGACTCGTAGATCCCGTGGGAGGAGCCTGGTTAGCCGGTGGGCGATATAAAGTCTCCGGCATAGCGCTGAAGTAGGGACCAGAAGAACCCTGAGGAACTGGATATCCGCTGGAAGAACCCTGAATAGCTGGCGGGCGGTAGGAACTCTCAGGCATGGCACAGAAATAGGGGCGTGCTGGAGTACCCCGAGCGGGAGGTGGTGGTGCTGAAGATGGGGGCCTACTGGGCTGACCCCTCCCATACTGACCTCTGCCCCTAACCGAGGCACCTCTAAACTTTCCAAAAAATCTGGCTCTCTTGTCCCGCTACATTTGCTCCCTACCCCTCTGACGATACCCCTCAATACGGTGACCAATCTCGACCACAAGCTGGTACTCTGTACCCATCTCCACCTCTCGGGCCATATCCAATCAAATACTGGGCTGCAACCCGGCGACAAACCTCCGCACTCTCTCTGCATCTGTAGGGAGTATCATAAGTGCATGGAGAGATAATTCATAAAACCTCGCCTTGTTGTCGATCACAAACATCTGACCCTGCTCAAGGTGCTCAAACTGATACCGCAACTCTTCCCTCTTAGAGGGCGGAATATACCTGTCCAGGAACAACTGTACGAACTGACCCTAAGGGATAGGGGGAGAACCGGTAGGCCTACCAAGAACATAGGACTGCCACCACCTAAGGGCCCTGCCCTCAAGCTGAAAAGTAGTAAAGTCGACTCCATGCGACTCCAATGTCCTCATAGAGTGCAGTTTGTCCCTGCACCTGTCGATGAAATCCTGGGCGTCCTCATGACGCTCACCTCCGAAGACTGGGGGGTGAAGTCTGGTCCATCTGTCTAGTAACTTCGGCAGATCGAACTCCGCAGCTGGCCTAGGCTGGGGTACCGCTGCAGCAACTGGCTGAACCCCCTCTGCGGGTAGTACACCCGGTGTCTGATATACCGCAGCTGCATGAACTGGAGCCTGAGTAGTAGGGGTTAGTGCTCACCTTCCTGCCTGCGAAGTAGCCGGGTTTGCTGGAAATAATATAGCCTGAGTCATGATGTCCATGAACTGTAGCATACGGTCCATGACCTCCTGAGTAGGCATAGCTGCGGGTGCCTCGCCCTGCTCCTCAATAGTGGGGTCCCTCGCATGGTCTGCTGGTGGTGCAACTGGAATAGATCTGGGACGCCCTCGTCCCCTACCATGGGCCGGTGCCCTCCTCTGACCTCTACCTCGGCCTCTGGCAACGGGGGGAGTAGCTCCTCCCAGGTCCGGAACATCGGCGGTAGGAGTCCTCACCATCTGTGATATAATAGAAGAGGAAATTTAGTATACCGACCACTACACGATGGAAATGAATAAAGAGTAGTCTATCCTAACACCCTATAGCCCCTCGAAGATCAATACAGATGTCTCCGTACCGATCTACAAGACCCTATTAGGTTTTCCCGTAACTTGTGAGACCTACGTGAACCTAGTGCTTTGATACCATGTTGTCACGACCTATTTTCCATAATAGGTCGTGATGGCGCTCGACACCATTTGTCAGGCCAGCCAACGCGGAAAAATAATTAAATCTCAATTTACCCTTACTAAAAACCATTATGATAAAGTTTTCCCAAATTAAAGTCATAAACCAGCAGGGATTAATAAAATGGAAAGACAGTTATACAACCCAAAATAACGTCTACCACTGTGTGTGCTAGAACCTGGTGTCACAAGCTACGGGCAACTAGTAGAATATAAATGACATGAATAATACCC
Organism: Nicotiana glauca; assembly: GCA_026770625.1. Classification (NCBI taxonomy): domain Eukaryota; kingdom Viridiplantae; phylum Streptophyta; class Magnoliopsida; order Solanales; family Solanaceae; genus Nicotiana; species Nicotiana glauca. Next base: position 78,810 of record MU665093.1, read on the forward strand.
TATCCTACTATCTGAATCAGGATTGATAGAAACAACAAAATACAAAAAAGACTTCTTCGGTTGTGGATCGACAAGAAGGGAGTGCAGCTCACCGTAGAAGTCCCAGATGCGCTCACTGATATGCACCAGAGTGATGACCGGATCCACCTGCCTCAAATCCTGTACATTTAAGTACAGAAGTGTAGCATGAGTGCATAAACAACATGTACCCAGTAAGTATCCCGTCTAATCTCGAAGAAGTAGAGACGAGAGGTCGACTCGATACTTACTAAGGTCAATTAATATATATATATATATATATATATGTACGTATGATGTATTCAAAACATGGGATTTACAAGTATCAACAGTTTACAGAAGGTGGTATAAGTCAAGAATTTTACAGTATCAGATTTATAGTTCATCATATGAGATAATGGCAACACAAAGCATGTATAAGCTTTTCCACAATTAACATGCACACATAATACCGAGGCAATGGCCCGAACCAACAGAAATAAACTGTGCACTTGCCGAGGGTCGATGGCGCTCCTATAGATGCATCTATTCATACCGAGGCGATAGGCCCGATCCACAAATAAGGATAAAATATCAAGTTCACACACATGACACATAAATGGTCAAAATACCAATTCAAATTCAATTAACTATAGAAATATGCTCATATCCCCTTTTTAAGTCTCTAGTACATACTAGGTGTTCATAACAACAATTTAACACAAGAGATATATTTAATAGGCATGTTGTAGGTCCTAAGCTACCCGGACATTTAACATTGTCATAGCTACGCACGGTCTCTCATCACCTAACGCGTGTGTAGTCCCCGCATTTAGAAACAAACACTCAAACATAGATCCTAAGGGGACAATTCCCTCTTACGAGGTTAAAAAGGAGAATCACCTCGCTCCGAAGCGCACTTTCGATATCAAGAATAAGCCCAAACCCTCAATATGTAGCCAAACGAGCACCAACTAATTAAAATAAGCAAGAACTACTCAATAAGTGCTTACGAGGTCAAATTCTAGTTATTTAAACAATTTCCTAACAGTCACACCTCCTTTTTCCCGCTGCGGGAGCCTATTTACTACACCCCGTGAAGGGATATAATAAAAAGGAAGGAGTTTTCCCAATTTAAGGACAGTCGGAACGGGATTTATTTATTTAATTTCAGAGTCGCCACTTGGGAGAATAATGGTGTCCCAAGTCAGCGGATTAATCCCGAACCGAGGAAAGCTTTGACTCTGTTACAGTCTACGAACTAGAAATCCGGATAAGGAATTCTGTTAATCCGGGAGAAGGTGTTAGGCATTCCCGAATTCCGTGGTTCTAGCACGGTCGCTCAACTGTTGTATTTATTTTTATCTGATTTCATATGTTCCGTTTCTACGTGCATTTAGTATTCCGCTTTATTATTCAAAGAATTACAACGTTGTAAAAATGTATTTTTTGGCCACGCCGTACCAGTACGCCCGTGGCTTTCAACACATTTCGACTTCGTTGAAACTTGGATTTGGATCACATAAATGTGCATCCGTATTAAGAAGGTATTATTATTATAATCGTGCCTATAGTATCTACGTCTTGTTAACTTTGGGAAAGTCCGTGAAGTTTGCTAGACAGTCCTTCCAAATCTAAGATTTTTTATAGCAATTATTTGAGGGCCCCGCAATTGTGTTTTTAATGCGGCGAGGCTCATCTCATTTTTTATTTAAGGTCATGTCTAAAGTACTAAATTTTCTACGTGTTTCGCCTCTAATCATGAAAGAAATATCCTAAATTGTTTATACATTGTCTAATAATTATTACAATTGGGGCCAATATCTCATATAAGCCCAGGCTTTTAGTTATTTCTGGGCTTTATCACAGCCCATATGCTAGCATTGTGGCCAAACGGTTCATGACTGATTAAGTCAATTTTGGCCCAAATCCTGAAACACGTATTGATACAGCCAGGCCCAAGGATTATTGAAACATATCTATTGAATTTCAAATCTGTTGTTAATAAATTTATTTCAGAATTAACGCAGAGCTTAAGGCGGTTCTTCCTTTTTTGTTAATGACTGACTTAAAAAAAACTAACTAATACAATCAACTATCAGAAAAAAAAAAATTCATTTATCTCTTAATTTGAATGCTTGCTAATTTTGTCAGTTACTAATTCAATTTAAAACTAACATTATAACACTGATCTGTATAATACGTTTTTAACTTACAAAAGTTCAGATACTTCATTGATAACCATAAACTAAATGCTTTAACTACGGATTTATCAGCTTATTAAAATCTAGTTCACAGAAGACGAGAATTTAAACTACTGTTTTACAGTATAAAGCTTTATAATAGCTAACACGTTACAGAATTAATAAACGCAAAACATTTATTGTACCAATCTATATTGCTTATCAAATTTTTTGAGTATGCATTTGTAGGAACAATTTCTAACTACTAAACTAACTTCAGTGTTTGGATAAAACATCACTATATTATCAATCTATTATGAACAAATTGCAACATAAAACTACTATTATACTATCCTATTTTCGATTAGCCACATAGAACTATTTCTAGAAAAACTGAAGTTAATATCAATTACATTTAACAGTCCAGTCCTTATTATTACATTTTCACAACTAATCCTAACGAATACACATAGTTAATTTGATATAGAAATCACAGAATATGGAATAATCATCTAAA
>MU665095.1:11659-23436 GCA_026770625.1 Nicotiana glauca
ATCCTGTAATTTTCCTTCATGTTCGTGCAAATAAAGCGACAGGCAACAAAGCACCTTATAAATCTCGTTCATTTGGATAGCCATGGCAACTGCTCTTAAATTTCAATCAGTAATTGAATTCAGTTGGCTCGAAACTGTTAAGATCTGTTGCTGATTCTGAAATTGTACAATTAGATTTTTTAATCCCTTAAATAGCTAAAGTAATAGTGGTAGCTTAGATTAATTCTGTGACTGAATCATTAAGTGAATTTTTTTTATTCGTGTAGTTGTGTAAATGGTAATGTCAGTGTTAGTTTTGGTTCATCTGTAGTCATTGTGATTGTTTGTAAAGCTACCACTTAAGGATCGATTTGTATAACTGGCCATTCTGTTATTTTGTTCCTCAGTTTAGGTATCTCATACGGGACAGTTAGTATTCAAATACATTTTCTTAATCAATATTGCTAAAATGTAGAAATCATAACTAGCGAAAATGCAACTTGTATTGTTGTCTAAAATTAGTAGACCTTAGGAATCATTTTGTGGCTTCAATGCTAAACTAGGCGTGGTTAAAATCATTTGTGTTAATTCTTAATCCAGCAAATCAGTACATACATTGGGACTTAAACATGCTCAAAGATGGCCTAAATCTGGAATAGGCAGTCCACTTCATATTTCTGGATTGCAAACCATGTTGAAAGCTTTCGTTTTGATTTAAAATCAATACCCGTGTAATTACACTTATTTCCCGTTGCATAATCGATTAATAGAAATGGTAGTTACTCTTAAGTTAATATTTAAATAACATGAGATGAGCCTCGCAAAATAAAACATATAAATCGCGGGGCCCTCATAAATGTATATATTAAAAATACTTAGACTTCGGGATGAGCCGTTTAGTGAATTTCACGGCCTCCCCAAAATAATAACGCGTTAGTAGCTTTAGGCACGTATTTAATAATGTTATCTCCCTAAACTTGGGAGCACATTTATGTGACCAAAATCCAAATCTCAACGAAGTCGAAATATGTTAAAGGCAACAGGCGTACTGGTACGGTGTGGTCCGAAGCACATTTTCACGACGTTGCAATTCTTTGTTAAAATAATAATAACAATGTTAAAAGCGGTTAAAAGTTAAAATTTGCNCTTTTTCTCGATTCGGGATTCAAACCGGTGACTTGGGACACCATAAATCTCTCAAGTGGCGACTCTGAATCTCAATAATAAATCCCGTTTCGACTGTCCTTTAATTGGAAAAACTCCCTCTACCACGCCCTTCGCGGGGTGAGGTAGCGCCAAAAGGAGGTGTGACAGGGATCTCTTGGTATCCCGAGGATCTCTTGGTATCCTCAATATATGTGCTGGGGATCTCTTGGTATCCCGAGGATCTCTTGGTATCCTCAATATATGTGCTGGGGATCTCTTGGTATCCCGAGGATCTCTTGGTATCCTCAATATAAGCGTTGGGGATCTCTTGGTATCCCGAGGATCTCTTGGTATCCTCAATATAAGTGCTGGGGATGTCTTGGTATCCCGGATTACAGCCCAATCAACATAAATGTATATGTGCACGGCATCACCCTTCGTGCCTTATCACTCTTCCTCACCCAAATAATAGAACAACAACATCCCGTCAAGGGAGTCAACACTAGAAGACAATAACGTCCCGAGAAGGGAATCCACAATAGAAATAATAACATCCCGGCAAGGGAATCCACAATAGAAACGATAATGTCCCAGCAAGGGAATCAACAATATAAATAATAACGTTCTGGCAAAGGAACCAACAATAGAAGTAATAACGTCCTGGCAAGGGAACCAACAATATATAAGAAGGGTCACGAAAAACCAAGAAGCACGATAACCTCCACAAATAACAAGACATAATAAATGCGTAATAGCTACACCGGTAACCACAACAGTTGGACAAGTAATATATTTGCATGAAGTCACAGATGAACTTACAATCAAAGAGTATCCAACAATAAGGAAGTTAACATGAATCAAATAATTTCAATTAAGGAAATTTCAACTAATCATATGATATCTAACTTCTTTCCAATTAAGACCAATCAATTACATGAGATATAACGTTTATGATTTCCAAATAAAGGCGAGTAGTTAGGATGGATAATATGACTATAGAAGGGTAATTGTCTTTAGTTAAACACGTAAAATTCAATTAGGTAGCAAGAATAATTCAAGAAGAGCAAATAAATTCCAAGTAAGACATGTAGAGGTGAAACTAATAACAGGGAACTCAATCGTATCACATCTTCATACTCGGTGATTACAAGGGTCTAAGAGCCTAAAAGGGGAAATTTACCACAAATAAATCCGAGCATGCACATGTCACCTCGCATGCACGGAATACAATCAACAGAAAAGACTCAAATCCTAAGGGGAAGTCCCCCACACAAGGTTAGACAAGATACTTACCTCAAACCGGCTAAAATCAACTAGCAACCACGTTCTTGCCATGAGTTCTCGACTTCAAATTGCCCAAATCTATTCAATTAAATCACACATTGTAATTAACATCTCAAGCAACTGATTCTATCATTTAATTCAAAGCTAAAGCGCGAAATTAGGTAAAATGACCAAAACGCCTCTCAGGACAACATCTCGGAACTGGGTGAATTTAACATTTTCAGAACCCTCGCACTCCCACGAGTCTAACCATATAAAAATCTCTCAAATCGGAGGTCAAACACCCCCTCAAAACTTAATAATTCGGTCTATGAAGTTCTACCCGTTTTACATTCAAAAAAACTGAAATTAAAGGATGAAATTAAGAGAAGGTTCATGGAAATTGGTCTAAATCGAGTGAGAATTACTTACCCAAGTTGCCCAGGTGAAAATCCCTTCAAAAATCGCCAAGGATCGAGCTCTAGAAGTAAAAATGTGATAAAAATGGTGAAACCCTCGAAATTGGAATTTAATCTGTCTGCCCAGTTAATTGGTCATCGCGAATGCGGAAGAAGCATCGCGTTCGCGGAGAAGAAAAAAATGAAAGGGTTCCATTACTCATCGCGAACGCGACAATGCATCCGCGAACGCGAAGAAGAAAGGTCTAGAGGCCCAAGGACTGCCCTTTGCGAACGTGTGAAACTGTACGCGAATGCGAAGGATGAGACAGCACAACTACGCGAATGCGGTAGGGTGGACGCGAACGCGGTAAAGGGAGAGGAAGAGCTTTGCGAACGCAAGGATCTAAACTCAAGCACGAAGAAGGAGTACCAGAAGCAGCAACATCAGTTTAAAAACAAGGGGAAATGACCCGTAGCCCATCCGCAACACACCCGAGGTCCCCGAAACCCCGTCTAACCACACACACAAGTCATATAACCTAACATGGACTCGCTCGAAGTTCCAAATCACATAACACAACATCAAAACGACGAATCAAACCAAAAATCAAGCTTATGAACTTCTAAATCTTCAAATATCGAACCCATGTTGAAACCTACCAATTCAACTCGGAATGGTGCCAAATTTTGCAGACAAGCCCAAAATGACATAACGGAGCTGTTCCAACTCTCGGAGTGGAATTCCGACCCCGATATCCCAAAAGTCAACTTTGGGTCAAACTTCTTCATTTTCCAACTTCAACTTTCGCCGAAATGCCTCAATTTACTCTATGGACCTCCAAATCTGAATCTGGATGCGCGCCTAAGTTCAAAATTACCATACGAAGCTGTTGAGATCATCCACAACCCATTTGGGGGTTGTTTACCCAAAAGTCTAATTCTGGTCAACTTTTTACCGTTCTAACTTCCAAAATAAGGTTTCTTCTTTAAATTTGACTGTAAACCATTCAAAAGCCTAATACCACCATGCACGCAAGTGGATACTCATACTCTGAAGCTGTTCCAGACCTTATGCCGCTGAACGGAGCTTAATTTCTCAAAATGACCGATCGGGTCATTACATGTGGGTATATGCCGAGGCCAGATTAGTTGTGCTCGAGGAGTTCTTAGCTGTGGGTCGAGCTACTGAGGCGGAGGTTCAGGAGCAACGGCGCATAACCCACGTCACCTGCGAAACCTATGGGTATAGTTCTGACTCCCCAGACCGGGCGGCCTATAACTTCGAAGACGTCAACCATCTAGGATCCGGCTTCTGGATCTCTGCAACTTATCAACCCGGGGGCGTGATGGACAAGATGACGGTCAGGCAGGGGATGATGAGTGGAATGGAGGTCGCGTAGAGGGTGATGGTTGAAACAGCAAAGCCTCTTTGGACTTGTATATATTTTTGTTTTGTTGTATTTTGGAATGTAAATGGGACCTTTTGTACATGTATTTTTTGGATGATAATGAAAGTTGTGCTTTTGCTGTCATTATTTTCCTTTTGTATCTTTTATTTTCGGTATCTTGTCTCCGTAGAGCGGTGCTCGTTTACTTGTAGGATTTTCAGTGTGTTTCTCGAACGTTGTCTGTGTTATCCGTCGGTAGGATGCAGCTTCGATGCTAAATAGTGGTGGCTTTAGCTAATAATGGAATCACTTCGATTGTTATTTAAGTGCCCTTTGTCGTAGTCAAATAGGGTTGGTGATCATTGGCGACGACGGCCTTAGCCATAATATTGTCGATGGCCTTAGCCATATACGTAACTTCGATTGTCATCGAATTACTTGTTTATCGCAGTCGAGCTGGGTCGACTTATTGACGATGGTCTTAGCCATGTATGTAACTTCGACTGTCGTTGAACTACTCATTTTTCGTAGTCGAGTTGGGTCGACTTGTTGACGATGATGGACTTAGGCATGTACGTAACTTCGACTGTCGTCGAATTACTCATTTGCCGTAGTCGAGCTGGGTTGACTTATTAACGACGATGGCCTTAGCCATGTACGTATCTCCAAATGTCGTCAAATTACTTGTTTGTCGTAGTCGAGCTGGGTCGATTTATTGACGACGATGGCCTTAGCCATGTACGTAACTTCGACTATCGTCGAATTACTCATTTACCGTAGTTGAGCTGGGTCGACTTATTAATGACGATGGCCTTATCCATAATACTTTCCATGGCCTTAGCCGTTTGCAAGTTGGAGACAACCTTGGCCGTTTGCACATTGGATATGGCCTTAGCCATTTATACATTGGAGATGGCCTTAGCTGTTTACACGTTGGAGATAGCCTTAGCCGTTTGCACATTGGAGATGGCCTTAGTCATTTACACTTTGGAGATGGCCTTAGCCGTTTACATATTGGAGATGGCCTTAGCCGTTTGCACATTGGAGATGGCCTTAGCCGTTTACACATTGGAGATGGCCTTATCCGTTTTCACATTGGAGATGGCCTTAGTCCATTTACACGTTGGAGATGGCCTTAGCCGTTTATACATTGGAGATCATGCTAGTCCAGTCCCTTTGTCATGTCAGTGATGAGAGCGTATGAAGTGGCTGGTATGATAAACTTGTTTCGCAAATATCTCCAGGTGTCCCCTCTGCCGCCTCGTTAAAAACCTCCCCGAGAAAACCCAATTGGGACAAAACTTGGGTAAGGGAAAAAGAGTGTGACTCGGGAGACGCCTTTTAGAAATGGAAATACTTGAGGTGGGCGATGTTCCAATTGTTTTGGAGAGTGTTTCCTTCCATTGTTTCTAATTGGACTTCTCCTTTACCTGCTGATGCTATGATTTTATAGGGTCCGGCCCAGTTGGTGCCCAGTTTTCCTTCTCTTGGGTCTTTTGATGCCAATGTTTTGGATTTAAGGATGTAGTCTCCCACTTTGAGTGGCCTTACTTTGGCTCTCTTGTTGTAGTATCTTTCGACTTGTTATTTCTGAGCCAACATTCTTATGTGGGCCATTTCTCTTCTTTCCTCGGTTTCGTCGAGGTCTTGAAGCCTGTTTATGTCATTCTTTGCTCCGCTGGTATGTGAATACCTCAAGATTGGTTCGCAGACTTCGACTGGTATGACTGCATCAGTTCCGTAGACCAGTGAGTATGGTATTTCTCCTGTGTAGGACTTTGGTGTGGTCCGGTGTGCCCACAACACTTTTGGTAGTAGCTCGGGCCATAGCTCTTTGGCTTTCTCGAGTTTCTTTTTCAGTATGTTCAGTATTATTTTGTTGGAAGACTCTGCTTGGCCGTTGGCGGCGGGGTGATATTGCATGGGCAGTATTCCCTTAATGTGCCATTTGTCAAAGAATTCTATCGTCTTCTGGCTAATGAACTGTCGTCCGTTGTCGCACCTTGGGGATGCCAAAACGGCAGATAATATTCTTCCATATGAAGGCGATGACTTCCTGTTCGCATATTTGGGCGTACGCACCTGCTTCCACCCACTTGGAGAAGTAGTCAGTTAAAACTAATAGAAATCGTACCTTTCCTCGTCCCGCTGGTAGGGGATCGACTATGTCCATTCCCCATTTGATGAAAGGCAATAGGGAAGTGACTGGGTGGAGGGGCTCTCCTGGTTGGTGTATCATGGGGGAACACTTTTGACATTGTTCGCATCGGCGCACGTATTCCACTGCCTCTTTCCTCATGATGGCCCAATAATAACCGGCTCGTATTATGCAGCGTACGTGGGTGCGGTTGCCTGTGTGGGTGCCGTAGTGAACCTCGTGTACCTCTTCGAGTACTGGCCTCATTTGGTGCGGCCCTAGGCACTTGGCCAGGGGTCCGCCAAACGTTCTTTTGTAGAGCTCGTGGTTTATTAGGCAATACCTGGCGGCTGTACGCATAGCTTTTTTGCTTCTTTTTTGTCGAGTGGGGGTGTACCATCCTGTAGATAGGATACAAATTGGTTGCGCCAGCCCCAAGTCAAATTTTAAGAGAATACCTCAGTATGATCAATGGCTGAATGGAGGAGGGTGACCATGCTTTCTTTGTTGAAGTTTTTAGTGGCTGCGGCCAATTTTGCCAAAACTGTCTGCTTCAATGTTTCGTGCCTTCGGAATTTGTTCGAAGAGGCACTCGTCGAACTCAGTCATTAATATGTGGATCTCTGACTGATATTTTTGCAATTTCTACTCCTTAATTTGGTAAGTCCCAGTGACTTGGTTCACTACGAGTTGGGAATCACAGTGGAGAATGAGTCGTCGAGCCCCATATTTGATGGCTAGTTTTATACCTGCAATAACAACCTCATACTCGGCCTCGTTGTTAGTCATGTCGGGGCATCGTACGGACTGGCAAATTATTTCGCCCGTGGGGACCTCGAGAATGAGTCCCAGTCCCGATCCCAAGGCATTAGCGGCGCCATCAGTGTAAAGAGTCCATAAGTCGGTGTTAGAGGGGGCACGACGTGCCTCCAGTTCCGCTTCTGGTAGTATTTCTGCACTGAAATCGGCTATAAAGTCGGAAAGTACTTGCGACTTGATGCGGTTCTTGGGCGATATGAGATATCGTGATCGCTGAGCTCTATAGACCATCTGGCGAGCCTGCCTGATAACTCAGGCTTATGTAGGACACTTCTCAAGGGGAAGGTCATTACTACTTTTATGGGGTGGCACTGAAAATAGGGTCGGAGCTGCTGTGAAGCTACGACCAATGCCAGAGCTAACTTTTCAAGGTGTGGATACCCTGTTTCGGCGTCCACTAAGGTTTTGCTAATATAGTAAATAGGAGATTGCGTACCTTCATTTTTGCGAACTAAGACTGCGGTGACGGTAACCTCGGAGATGGACAGATACACCAGCAGGGGCTCGCCTGGACTCGCTTTGGCCAGTAGTGGTGGCGAAGATAGGTATGCTTTCAATTCTCTCAAGGCTTCGACGCATTCCTCGTTCCATTGTAACCCATTGTCCTTTCTCAACACATTGAAAAATTTATGGCACTTGTCGGAGGACTGTGAGATGAATCTGGATAGGGCGGTTATTCGCCCCGTCAGCTTTTGTACCTATTTTTTGCTATTCAGAATCTCAGGTATTGCATCTATCGTCTTGATCTGATCTGGTTGACCTCGATGCCTCGTTGTGATATGAGAAATCCTAAGAATTTTTCCAAGGCCACGCCAAAGGCGCATTTCTCGGGGTTCAGCTTCATTCCGTACCTTCTCAATATCTTGAAGGCTTCTTTCAAATAGTCGATGCGGTCTTCTTTCTTTGTCGATTTCACCAGCATATTGTCGATATAGACTTCCATGGTCTTACCGAGCTGTTCTTTGAACATTTTGGTGACCAGTATTTGGTACGTAGCCCCTACATTTTTGAGCCCGAAGGGCATTACCTTGTAGCAATATGTCCCTTGGTGGGTGATGAAAGTTATTTTCTCCTAATCCTCCTCGTCCATCATGATTTGATTGTAGCCGGAGTAAGCATCTAAGAAGCTCAACAGTTCATGTCCCGCGGTGGCGTCGATCAATTGGTCAATGTGGAGTAGTGGGAATGAATCCTTTGGGCATGCCTTGTTCAGATCAGTGAAATCTACACATATTCTCCACTTCCCGTTCTTCTTTTTGACAATCACGACATTGGCGACCCACTGGGGGTACTTCAATTCTTTGATGGAACCGTTGGCCAGTAATTTGTCTACTTCCTCGTTGACCGCTTCATTGATAGCGGCGTTGAATTTCCTTCTGATCTGTCGCACGGGCGGATGTAATGGATCGACGTTCAACTTGTGGGTGGTGATGTCTCGCGGGATTTCTAGCATATCTGAATGGGAAAAAGCAAATAAATCTGCATGGTTAGTTAGGAATTCACGATACTTACTCGGGTTGGTGAGGCCGTGCCCGATGTAGGCTTTCTTTGTGAGGTCGGTGTTGTCCAGCTGGACCGGGTCGAGATCTTCGACCGTTGCTTTACAAGCCTCCATGACATTGGGGTCTCTGATGGCGTCCATTGTCGGGTTGACTTTAGTCCCCGACACAGCTGATTGCTATGCCTCTGCACTCGCCCCTTTTAGTTGTTTGGTGTGGGTGCAATCTTGAGCTATTTTGTAGCATTCCTGTGCGGTGCGCGGCTCACCTCGAATGCTGAATACCCAACACGGGGTGGGTAATTTGATCACTTGGTAAAAACTTGAAGGGGCTTCTCGCATGGCATGTATCCATGGGCATCCTATGATGACGTTGTAGGTCATTTTCTGGTTCATCACGTGGAAAGTTGTTTCCAGCGTGACTCCTCCTGTTAAAATGGGTAGTGATATTTCTCCGGACGTTTGTTCCACTGCATTGTTAAAACCAGTTAGTGTTATGCAACGCGGTATTATCTTATCCTCGAGTCCTATTTGTACGAGGAACCTCGGGTGGATAATACAGGTGCCACTTCCGTCGTTAATCGTAATTCTTTTAAAATTCGTATCGGCGATACATAAAGTGATAACTAAAGCGTCGTAATGAGGGAAAGACAAACCGCCGGCATTGGACTTATCGAAGGTGCTACTATCTTTGAAGTCGTCATATTGTTCATGGGCGATGGTCCACTTTAGTTTGTGCGTGGTGGCGAACTTGACGTGGTTGATTACTGAGTCATCGCCGCCTTCGATGATCATGTTTATCATGCATGCTGGAGAGGGCAGCTTCTGCAGCCCGTGGGGTTGTTCCCGTCCGTATGCAAAGTTTATTTTCCCTTTGCCACTAAGTAATTCCCTCAGGTATCCCTGGTTTAGCATCCTGACCACCTCTTGCCGTAGGCTTATGCAGTATTCGGTTTTGTGTCCCGTTCCTGATGGAACTCGCATAGGACGTTTGATTTCCTTGTGGCAGGGTCTGATTTCTTCTTCTGCGGCCACTGCAATTTGGTATCCAGCTTCTCCAGTGCGTACACTATTTCTGAAAGAGACACACAAAAGTTATGGGCAGATAATAAGGTAGGTGTACCTCTTTCGTTTCGGAGTGGGGCGACGTATCGCTGTATAGCGTCCGTATGCCTTAGTGGTGGATGGGAGGATCTGGTGTATGGCTAGAGTCAGTCTTTGTTGGAGCGTGGGAGTTATTCTCGCCGTCCTTCATTGCGTCGATCCCTCCTTGTTTATGAGTGTATCATTGTTAGCCGTTGGGTCGTCCCATTAAGATCATCCTCGTCCGCTCGTACCTCAGCACAATAAGCGTTGTGGATTTCCTCCCATGTGGTAGGGGGATATTTCATGAGGCGGCTTAGTAGCTTTTTGGTTGCCCTCGAACTGTCCCTGTTTAGCCCATTCTGGAAAGCGGCGACTGCCATACCTTCTGATACGTTTGGCAGACTCATCCTTACCCTGTTAAACCTGGCTAGGAAGTCCCTAAGTCCCTCCCCTACGGTTTGCCTGACAGCGAAGATGTCGTTGACCCTTGCTTCCGCTTTCTTTGCACCTGCATGGGCGGCGACGAACTTATCCGCCATTTCCTCAAATGTTAATATCGCCTTAGCTGGTAGCTGAGAGTACCACGTTAGGGGCCCTCCTGTCAACGTCTCACCAAACTTCTTCAGCAGCACTGATGGTACCTGTTCTTTTGATAGGTCGTTACCCTTCACAGCAGTGACGTAGTGGATCAAATGTTCCTCGGGATCTGTGGTTCCGTCATACACCCTCAGGTAGTGTGGCATCTTGAAGGTTTTTGGGATAGAGTGAGAGGCAGCTTCTTCGGTGTATGGTTGTTCAATGAACCTCCCCACGTCGCATTTTGGTAGTAATTTGGGAGCACCGAGGATCTTGTCTACTCTCTCCTGATGTTCTTTCATTTGGTCACGAAGCGCCTTATTTTCATTTTCCATTTTCTTTAAGATGGCTGTCAGTGTGCCATCGTTGGCCTGTGCTTCGATGGGCTTGTTATTTGCTCGTACAACCTCAGGTTCATCCATGGCAGCAGTGATGTCTACCGTTGGCGTACACCTGACGTTATTTTGTGGTGACTTTTTAACTAACCCACTTAGAGTACTCGTTAGCCATTCTTCCAGTAGCTTCTTGACCACCGAGGTTGCTTCCTTAGCCGCAGATGTGGAGGCTCCTTTTTCATGTGAGATCGTCAGATCTTCGGATGGGGAGGGTGTGCACCTGGTGTGGTGCTAGGGGTTGCATTCAAGATACCCTCGTCACTAGCCTCATTGAGAGGACCAAGGAGATTGGCTGTAACACCCACCATTGCTTTCGATCTTGTGTTATTTTCGGCCATCTTTTCGTGTGGTGTAGGGAATGGCAGTTGGTTGTTCTCTAGGTGGATACTATGATTTTGATTGTCGAAATTTCCCACAGACGACGCCAAATTGTTTGGCTCAAAAGTTATCAATATACTTTGTAAGCTTAAAAACAATAAAAAATAAGTGTGGGTAAATCGTAATCAAATATAATAAAACCTAGAGATGGAAAAGATGAAAATTATTATAGTAGATCTGATAGTGGAAAATGATAGTATGAACTTGAGAATAAGTATTCGTTAGATGTAGAGATAGACAAAGAGTAGGAGAAAATAAGAGAGTTGTATTATTCTAGAATCATCATGATGCCCTTTTACAATGTGAAGGTCTCCTTTATATAATAGAAGACCTTGATCGAAATAATCATAAAAGTACAAAAGTAGGCAACGTCTCCTTAGTGGAGACGCTGAGTTTCAGACGACGTCGTATTTGTCCCCACGCCCAAGCCGTATCCTTGCTCTAGTTGACGTATGCTCAATGGGCGTACCTATCGTCGTAGAGACGTAGAGGGTCAAATTTGACCCTATACATAAATGAACAATATATATAAATTATATTAATAACTTATTACTTAACCATGATAAGTAAGTACTCATATTCTCCGTGATGTAGGTGCATCGTGTTTTTTTTTTGTTTCCTTCTAGAAAACCATTGTTATTAAGCATGACTCACGTCACAAATAAAACGGCCACAGAGAAGCCAACCTACCTTCTCCCCCCTCCACCCCCG
>MU665095.1:27723-76178 GCA_026770625.1 Nicotiana glauca
GGAATTGCTTTAGACAGAGATAGATACGAGAACTATTTTGCAAATCAAAAGTGAAGACTCACTAAGGGATCATTGGTGATTGCAAAGGGAGTTGCTCGTGGCACGTTGTATAGGACAAATGCAGAAATATGCCAAGGTGAATTGAACGCGGCACAAGATGAGATTTCTGCAGATTTGTGGCATAAAAGAATGGGTCATATGAGCGAGAAAGGATTGCTGATTCTTGCCAAGAAATCACTCATTTCTTATGCCAAAGGTACAACGGTAAAACCTTGTGACTACTGTTTATTTGGTAAGCAGAATAGACTCTCATTTCAGACATCGTCTGAAAGAAAATTGAATATACTTGATTTAGTATATTCTGATGTTTGTGGACCAATGGAAATTGAATCAATGGGCGGTAAAAAATATTTTGTTACTTTTATTGATGATGTTTCACAAAAATTATGGGTTTATATTTTGAAAACCAAAGATCAGGTGTTTCAAGTTTTCCAGAAGTTTCATGCTCTAGTAGAAAGGGAGACAGGTCGAAAGCTAAAGCGTCTCCGAAGTGACAAAGGAGGTGAGTACACTTCAAGGGAATTTGAAGAGTACTGTTCAAGTCATGGGATTAGACATGAAAAGACAGTTCCTGGAACCCCACAGCACAATGGCGTAGCCGAGAGGATGAACCGCACCATTATGGAGAAGGTGAGAAGCACGCTCAGAATGTCTAAACTGCCTAAGTTATTCTGGGGTGAAGCAGTTCAGACAACCTGTCACCTAATCAATAGGAGTCCATCAGTTCCATTGTCGTTTGATATCCCAGAGAGAGTTTGGACCAACAAGGAGGTGTCCTACTCGCATCTGAAGGTGTTCGGTTGCAGAGTTTTTGCACATGTACCAAAAGAGCAGAGAACAAAGATGGATGATAAATCTGTTCCCTGCATATTTATCGGATATGGAGATGAAGAGTTCGGCTATAGATTGTGGGATCCTGTAAAGAAGAAGGTCATCCGAAGCAGAGATGTAGTCTTTCTGAGAAAGTGAAGTTGGAACTGCTACTGATATGTCAGAAAAGGCGAAGAATGGTATAATTCCTAACCTTGTTATTATTCCTTCTACTTCTAACAATCCCATAAGTGCAGAAAGTACGACCGACGAGGTTGCCAAGCAGGGGGAAAACCTGGTGAGGTTATTGAGTAGGGGGGTCAACTTGATGAAGGTATCGAGGAAGTGGAACACCCCACTCGGGAAGAAGAACAACCTCAACCTCTGAGGAGATTAGATAGGCCAAGGGTAGAGTCATGTAGGTACCCTTCCACGGAGTATGTCCTCATCAGTGATGGGGGGAGCTAGAAAGTGTTAAGGAGGTGTTGTCCCATCCAGAAAAGAACCAGTGGATGAAAGCTATGCAAGAAGAGATGGAATCTCTACAGAAAAATGGCATGTACAAGCTGGTTGAACTTCCAAAGGGTAAAAGATCACTTAAATGCAAACGGGTCTTTAAACTCAAGAAAGATTGAAATGGCAAGCTGGTCAGATACAAAGCTCGATTGGTGGTTAAAGGCTTCGAACAAAAGAAAGGTATTGATTTTGACGAAATTTTCTCACCTGTTGTCAAAATGACTTCTATTCGAATAATTTTGAGCTTAGCAGCTAGCCTAGATCTTGAAGTGGAGCAGTTGGATGTGAAAACTGCAGTTTTTCATGGAGATTTGGAAGAGAAGATATATATGGAGCAGCCAGAAGGATTTAAAGTAGCTGAAAGGAAACACATCGTGTGCAAACTGAATAAGAGTCTTTATGGGTTGAAGCAGGAACCAAGGTAGTGGTACCAGAAGTTTGACTCATTCATGAAAATTCAAACTTACATAGAGACATATTCTGATCCATGTGTATACTTCAAAAGATTTTCTGAGAATAACTTTATTATTTTGTTATTGTAAATGGATGACATGTTAAGTGTAGGAAAAGACAAGGGGCTGATAGCAAAGTTGAAGGGAGATTTATCCAAGTCATTTGATATGAAGGACTTGGGCCCAGCACAACAAATTCTAGGGATGAAGATTATTCGAGAGAGAACAAGTAGAAAGTTGTGGCTATCTCAGGAGAAGTACATTGAACGTGTACTAGAACGCTTCAACATGAAGAATGCTAAGCCAGTCAACACACCTCCTGCTAGTCATCTAAAGTTGAGCAAAAAAATGTGTCCTACAACAGTGGAAGAGAAAGGGAACATGGCTAGAGTTCCTTATTCTTCAGCAGTCAGAAGTTTGATGTATGCAATGGTATGTACTAAACCTGATATTGCTTACGCAGTTGGTGTTGTTAGCAGGTTTCTTGAAAATCCTGAAAAGGAACATTGAGAAGCAGTCAAGCGGATACTCAGGTACCTGAGAGGTACCACGGGAGATTGTTTGTGCTTTGGAGGATCTGATCCAATCTTGGAGGGCTATACAGATGCTGATATGGCAGGTGACATTGACAACAGAAAATCCACTACTCGATATTTGTTTACATTTTCAGGGGGAGCTATATCATGGCAGTCGAGGTTGCAGAAGTGTGTTGCACTCTCTACAACTGAAGTGGAGTATATTGCCGCTACAGAAGCTGGCAAGGAGATGATATGGATGAAACGGTTCCTTCAGGAGCTTGGCTTGCAGCAGAAGGAGTATATTGTCTATTGTGACAGTCAAAGTGCAATAGACTTGAGCAAGAACTCCATGTACCATGCAAGGACCAAACATATCGATGTAAGATGTCATTGGATCTGAGAAAAGTTAGAGCGTGAATCTCTGCAAGTCTTGAAGATCTCCACAAGTGAGAATTCTGCAGATATGTTGACCAAGATGGTACCAAGAGACAAGTTCGAGTTGTGCAAAGAATTTGTCGGCATGCACTCAAACTAAAAACCCCCGTGTTACCTCCTTCAAGTGAATGTGTATGGAGGGGGAGATTGTGGGGTTCATCCCCATTAAATAATATATAAAGAAAAAAAAAGGGAAGGCAATAATGATACCAAATCTGGATTTGGTTGAGGGAAATGTATAAGATTTCAAAAGTCAAGATTGATAGGCATACCAAATCTGCAGAAGAGAAAAATGTCAAATACAGTAGGCGTGACAGAGTAAGGTTCCGCCTATAAAAGGAAAGTTTTGGCTCTCATTTATGTACACCAATCTCAGAGGAAAAATATATCCGAGAATTAGAAAGAAAGAGTGAGGTTTCACAGATAGGGTATAAGAAAATAGTCTGTGAGAAAAATAGAGAGTGAGCGATATTGTAGTGAGGTGGGAATATCAAAAGAGGGTTATTTCTTTTGAACGTTGTAGTGGTCTTTGGAGTATTTTACTCGGACCTACAAAGTGTAAAATTACTTACTATAGTGATATCAGTTGTTGCTCTCGGGACCGTGGTTTTTTCCCTTATTAAAAGGGTTTTCCACGTAAAAATCTTGCAGTCGTTGTTACTCTTTTATTCTTGTTAATTACCGTATATAGGTACTACATTATTATTCCGTTTTTATTACCGTGAATATTATTTCTGTGGGGGTTTATTCCCAACATTTATATGCACATTTTGAATTTGCATTCCGCCACATCCCTGTAGGGTTCCATAAGGCTCTAGAAAACGCTATCTCAATTGCCCAATGTAAATTATTTGTACATGTAGTCGGTAATTCTGCTGGAGATGAAGGAAAAAGCAATATTTGTGTTCAAAGCATGTTTGATCCACCCACTTGCGTCTTAATCTTATATTTGTAAACATATAATTTTTTATCCTCCCACTTGCGTCTTAACTTTTGTAAACATTTTAGCGTAAGATATTTAGTTCAGATTTAGTATCGCTATTCTAAATAATTTTGACTATTTTACTTTATTTTATCACAAAATAAAAATTACAAAAATTATTCTCTTTTATTTAGCTAATTAATATTTTATCTAGTTACTTTTAATTTATCTACCTTACATAAAATTTAAAAAGACAAAAATAGTTCCACGTTGTTTTCAGGAATATTATTTTAATTTTATAATAATTTTTTCAGTTTTATCTTTTAGTATGATATTTGAAAAATACCAAAAATAGGTTTGTTTTAACGGTTAGCTTTATTTTAATAGTTATTTTACTTAAGTAGGATTATTTAGTAAATGATATAGTATGTTTAGTCTTGTTTTAGAGGAAAGAGTATGAAATTTAAGGTTAATTTTGTTTGGGGCATTTGCATCTATACTCGTTTTTTGTGTCATGTTTTAACTTGTGCCCGCTTTACAAAAAAATTGCAAGCGTACCCGCTTTTTCGCATAACTTCAGCATACTGGGCTGAAGTAGCAAAGGCAATCGTGCAAAACTTCAGCATTCTAATAGCCGGGCCTAAACTTCAGCTCTAGAGCTGAAGTTTTTGTTTGTAAGCTTCAGCTCTAGAGCTGAAGTTTTTGTTTTTTAGCTATCGAACTTCAGTTGTAGAGCTGAAGTTTTTATTTGTAAGCTTCAGCTCTAGAGCTAAAGCTTTTGTTTTTTAACTATCGAACTTCAACTCTAGAGTTGAAGTTTTTTTTGTAAGCTTCAGCTCTAGAATTGGTAGCCGCTGGAACTAAATAGCAACTTCACGATCCACAATATACGTAATCTAAAAATGTTATTCTGAATAACAAGTAGCAACACCTAATAAAATGAACATTAACAGGTAGCAGGAGGAATTAAAAAAGCAATTTCACGATATACAATACACATAAACTAGATATGTATATTTCGAGTAACAAGTAGCAATTCCTAATAAAATGAACATCAGCAGTAGTTCACTTTACCTATACAAATACACAACGTAAAATTTATATATAAGTATGGAATTTAAGAGTGTGTGCGTGCTACCTGGCTAGAACAGAAAGACGGGAACCCCCTTTCACTGAAGTTTTTGTTTTGTAAGCTTCAGCTCTAGAGCTGAAGTTTTTGTTTTTAAACTATCAAACTTCAGCTCTAGAGCTGAAGTTTTTGTATTGTAACTGAGAAACTTCAGCTCAAGTTTTTGTGTTTTAACTGGAAAACTTCAGCTCATTTAGTTCTCTTTTCTTTCTAGTGTTTGTGTGTTCCAGTTCTTTTGTTTGTTCTTTAGCTTCTGCTTATTTGTCTTTCGTTTTGTTATTTTAAACTCCATCCAAAAAAAAAATGCAGGCTAAAAATGGACGTAGTAAAATCTTTGAGTGCAAAACATGTAAAAAAACAATTTGATTCGTTTCAAGCACTAGGTGGACACAAAACAAGTCATAAAAAATTCAATTTAGTATACCTACTATCTAAGACAATTCAGCTAACAAAGAATAGTCTAATTTAACTTTACTGCATATTATTATATCATAACTTTCATCTAAAACTGAAAACAGAAAGAAAAAGATAAGTCCTAATCTAGTTGTCGCTTTGCATGTAAATCTGAAAACACCGGACAGAAAAAGTTTAAGTAACGGGAGAAAGGGGAAGGAGGAGGAGAAAGGGGGCTCAATTTATTTAAAAAGTGAGTACAAGTTAAAAGTTTTAAAAAAAAATGGATATAAATTAAATGGGGGCAACCAAATAAGACGCCCTGTGCAATTTTTACATTTTGTTTGGTCTTAATTAAAAAGGTTCAAAGAAATAATCCAATTTTAAAAGCCCAAACCCTAAGACTCACTTCCCCTATACACCCTAGCACATATTTTAGCACATATTTTCAAGACCTAAACACAAAAAACCTATCTTCTTCCTTAAGCTTCAGCCGTTGCGAGCTGCCAAATTTGACCACCTCTCATGGCGATCTTAGATGCTTGATCTCATCGTCACTCAACAACCAACGTAGCCAAAACATAAGTTAGTATCACATTTAGAGAACGAGCAAACATCAATCAGTAGATGGGATTTTAATTCTCTTCACTAAAGCCAACCATGACTTGAAAACTGTTTTTTCAGCAAAGACAGCAAGGAATACATTTGCTTCTGATATTTGTCGTTTCTTCCAATCGGATACGGAGTGTTTCCATCCCTTTTTTGTTGCTTTATTCCGTTGTCAGATATTTGGAGGTTTTAGTTTATCGTTTGATCGAGGTCGTTTTGATTTTAAGTTTCTCGGTGTCGATTCGACGTTTCAGTTTGTAGTTTGATATGTTAATTTAAGGACTGTTGCTTTGTTTAGCCCGATTGATTCGCAATTTTAAGCTTTATTTATCAATAAAAGGTCCATTTTTCAATTTTCAATCTCATTTTATTCTGTTATGATGAATTGGCGCGCTTGTTGGTTGATTTGTGATTCTACGTTATTTGAGTAACATGTCTTAGTTTTCATTTAAATTGTTTTAATTAGATTTTTATTTCGATTGTGATATGTATAGTCTTAGTTCTTGAATAAATGCCTTTAGTTGGGTAAATGGAAAAATTAGAGTTGTTTCTTGGGAGAAATTCAAAAATAGCCAGATTTACCACTGGTCGTTGAAAAATAGTTAAGTTTCAAAAGTCATCGAAATTTAGCCACTTTAAATTTGAGCGAAAACACTGTTCAAAATCCGGAAAAATACGCCCGCAAATTTTATGGGAGTTCCAGCATAAGTATGCTTGAACTCCCGTAAATTTTACGGGAGTAATTTGCGGGAGTTCCAGCATAGTTATCCTGGAACTCCAGTAAATTTTACGGGAGTTCCAGCAAGTATAATTGTCCAGTATAATATAGTGGAGTTTGGAGCACTGGTGCTCTAGTCTCCCGCAAATTTTACAGGAGTTAGCAAAGTATATCGGTCCAGCATAATATGCTGGAGTTCGTATACAAATGCACCAGAACTCCCGTATATTATACTGGATCGGTCTCTGTTGCAGCAAAATAGTGGCTATTTTTCATTGACTTGGTAAATGCTGGCTATTTTTCATTGACCAGTGTGAAAACTGGCTATTTTTCATTGACCAGTGTGAAAACTGGCTATACCATGATATTTTAACTTGTTTCTTTCTTGGCAAGGAATAAGAATGGGCCATAAGGTGGGTCTTGGACCATAAAAAATCTGGCTAAGTAATAGATCATATTAGCTAGCCTATTTGCTCCCCAATAATGTCTTGCTCATAAATATGGCATCACAATAATCTCAAAGATTAGGAAAATAATTAAATGCACTAGTTGCTTTAGGTGCGAATAATAAATTATCGTGGCCATGAGTATAGTTCCCATGGCATGGACATGATACATAAATTCAAATACGGGTGTGCATTTCATGTGACCCGATCACTTCGAATAATAATAAAAACAAACAAGTTGTAAACTGCGGGTACATTTCATGCGACGCGATTCGCAATGTGTATAAAACGGATGATCGCGCGCAATCGCGATTCGTTCAAATAAATTTCACAAATCCTAAAAAAAGCGGTTAAATAATTAAAAGCGACTAAAAGGTTAAAAATGCACAATAGGTTTAAAGCATGTAAAATCAGATAATTAGGCCAATTATTAATAGTTGAGCGACCGTGCTAAACCACGGTGTCACACCTCCTTTTACCACCCCGAAAGGGGTATATAGTATTTTTTTCAATTAAAGTAACAATCGAAACGGGATTAGTTATATTAAATTCAGAGTCGCCACTTGGGATAATTTATGGTGTCCCAAGTCACCGATTTAAATCCCGAATCGAGGAAGTTTGACTCTTATTTATGGTCTGCAAACATAGAATTCCGAATAAGGAATTCTGTAAACCCGGGAGAAGGTTTAGGTATTTTCGGGTTTCTTGGGTTTAGCACGGTCATTAAACTATTATTATTGGCCTAATTATCTGATTTAATACATATTTAAAACTTATGTGTATTTTTAGCCTTCTACCACTTTTAATTAATTATTTAACTACTTTTAAGATTTATAAATTTATTTGAACGAGTCACTATTGTCTCGCATTCGTTTGTTTTTTATATACATTGCGAATCGCGTCGCGGGAACCGTACTTACGATCAACAATATTTATTTTATTAACAAGAAAATTATGGCTGGGTCACATAAATGTACCTCCGAATTTGAAAATTACGTATCGTGATTATACCACGAAAACCGTACCCATAACCATGATAATTTATTAATAATCGCGCTTTGTTCTAAATCTCAAATACATTGGAATCCCTTTCAGTGATAATAAGAAAACGAAATCGTGCTACTCTACTTTAATTTGCAGTACCAACCTCCCATGAGCATCTTCTAAGCAAAAATACAAAAATAAAAGTAGGCAAGCATCACCTCTAAGATGCGAAAGGACCACTACCATATTATATATCCAATAAGTTACTAGTGTTTCCACACTAAAACCAGTATGTCATTAACAAGTAATTTTTTATCAGAAACTATGGAATTTAATCTTCATTCCAAGTTAAATATGTTACACCCCCTGTATTTGAAACCAAATGTTTAATACCCCTGTATTATAAAAACCCTAAAACTACTTAACGTCGTTAAAGCAATATACAAAAATGACTAAACTAACCCGTAGATACCCTATGTTTATCTCAAATACGCTCAGTGCATAACACTAGAATCAAAAAGTCAATCATTTAAAATTTGTATTATTATAATTCCAGGATCTCTACAACAAATAATCAGTTATAAACTTCAAGTTTACAAATATTTTTCAGCAGCAAAAAAGCAAGATACGATTCAAATCAACCAAACACTGAAGGCAAGTGGAAAGAAATTGTTTTTACAATCATTATTCGGAAACAGAGAAATTGACCTGTATTTTTTCGGTTCATAACAATAAAACTAAAATCGCGGTTGAGCACTCCTGTGTTAACAACTAGAGATCCTTCCACATCCTTCTGACTAAACGAATACAGCGTCGATGAACCCCCCGGAAACTGGACTAGAAGTCAGAACCTACAATCTTCTTTTGAAACCGGAACTTCGAACAAAACCAACTCGTCGGATCCTTCGACGGAGCTTGAGTACTCGACTGAGTTTTCGCCGGAGTTTAGAGCTGATTAGGACTGTTTGGTACAATTTTTTTTTGCTGCTGTTTTTGTGTTGAGGTTTGACTTCATTTGGCTAGATTTTTGAGCAATTTCGTCGCTTTTCTGTGTGGATTTATTGGAGTGAAATTGGTGGAAGATTACATGGTTGTTTTAGCCATTGCCGGCGAGTAGAGAGACTGGCGGAGGCGGGGATCGATCTGGTTGTTGTGAGGTGGTGTTTAGTAATCTCTAGGTCGAAGAAGATGAAGAAGCTAAGGGTGTGGAGAAGATGAGAAGCAGCGGCAATGGGAGGTTCTCTCTATGTTGTTTAATTATACTCAAGGTTCTTTAGGTCTCTTTTCCAAATTCGAAAATGGCTCTGACTGGGTGGAGGGGGGTTTTCTCTTGTAAAAAACGGCTGATAGGTCTCCTTTTCTAGGTTAGGAATTTTTTAGATTTTTGTATATGTGTATCCATAGGGTGCTGATGGGCCGTCTCTAAGACAATTCTCTTGAATTAGTTTAAAATTGGGCTTCTCAAAAATCTAAACTTCATTAACTAAGGGCCTAAGTTTTTCTTATTTAAAATAGTATAAAGCATTTATAAAAATGTAAGACTACTCCTAATTAATTAAAATAAACTATTAAAGATAAACCTAAAATAAAACTATTTTTTGATATTTTTTCAAGATTAAAAATGACTACAAAACATTATTGAAACTATTTTTTGGTATTTTTTTTAATGATAAAATAAAGTAAAAGGGTCAAAACTAGTTAGAATAACTATATTAGACCTAAATTAAATATTTAAATGCTAAAATATGTAAAATCTTGAGGAGGATAAAAAATTACATGTCTACAACTGCCCTCTTTGACTGGAAATACGAAGTATTTTCAGACAAAGAACGACTAGACATATTTTTTGACCCGACCCTTATTTAGGGAGATCAAAAACTACGAGAAATGAGAATGTGACCGAGCCCTGTGCCTAAATATCCTTGGCTATAAAAGAATCAAGTCACATATAGTTTAGAAGTAGGAATAGTGATAGAGTGTACTGAGGTTGAGAGTCAGTCGAGTTGCCGTTCCGTCAAGGTTTCGGTTGGTGGTCCTGTTATTACATCAAAATATAACAGTCGGGTTTCTCTTATAAAAAACGGCTGATAGGTCTCCTTTTCTAGGTTAGGGATTTTTTAGATTTTTGTATATGTGTATCTATAGGGTGCTGATGGGCCCTCTCTAAGACAATTCTCTTGAATTAGTTTAAAATTGGGCTTCTAAAAAATCTAGACTTCATTAACTAAGGGCCTAAGTTCTTCTTATTTAAAATAGTATAAAGTATTTATAAGAATGTAAGACTACTCCTAATTAATTAAAATAAACTATTAAAGATAAACCTAAAATAAAACTATTTTTTGTTATTTTTTCAAGATTAAAAATGACTACAAAACATTATTGAAATTATTTTTGGTATTTTTTTAATGATAAAATAAAGTAAAAGGGTCAAAACTAGTTAGAATAACTATATTAGACCTAAATTAAATATTTAAATACTAAAATATGTAAAATCTTGAGGAGGATAAAAAATTACATGTCTACAACTGCCCCTCTTTGACTGGAAATACGAAGTATTTTCAGACAAAGAACGACTAGACATATTTTTTGACCCGACCCTTATTTAGGGAGATCAAAAACTACGAGAAATGAGAATGTGACCAAGCCCTGGTATCTGAGCTGCCTACATATCCTTGGCTATAAAAGAATCAAGCCACATATAATTTAGAAGTAGGAATAGTGATAGAGTGTACTGAGGTTGAGAGCCAGTCGAGTTGCCGTTCCGTCAAGGTTCCGGTCGGTGGTCCTGTTATTACATCAAAATATAAAAAAAATGAAAAAGACTAACTAATCCTGTCAACTATGAGTTACAAAATTCCTATCCATAAGTCTTCTGAAGTTTGATCTTGAGTCTTGAATGATTCTTCATGCAGACTTTAGATTTGAACCTTGACGCTTGCTAGCTGCAGGTGCTAGTTCATTCTTCTTAAGCTTTTTCAGATCAAGACCGGACATGCAGTGCTTGTGAAATCAGCCATGTCTTGAGCATCTCACGTCTTTCATCTACTTCTGCATTTGGATTCACTTCTTACTTTTTTTTATTTATTTATTCAAGATTTTGACTAACTTCTGTTGATCATCTCGGACTATTGACTCGCATTCTTGCTGCGAGCTTTTGCTACTTCTAACTTGAATTGGATTGCTGAAAAGACTTCCCTTATTCTCCAGGTGGCCGCCTGATTGCTAAAACTTGAACTGTATTCCCTTTTTCTCCAGGTGGGCGCCTGATTGCTAAACCTTCAACGCTATTCCCTTATTCTCTAGGTGGGCACCTGATTGTCAAAACTTGAACTGTATTCCCTTGTTCTCCAGGTGAACGCCTGATTTCCAAAACTTAAACTCTATTGCCTTGTTCTCCATGTGGGCGCATAATTGCCAAAACTTGAACTATATTTCCCTGTTCTCCAAGTAGGCGCCTGATTGCTAAAACTTAAATTGTATTCTCTTGTTCTCCAGGTGGGCGCCTGATTGGTCAAACTTGAAATGTATTCCCTTGTTCTCCAGGTGGGCGCCTGATTGCCGAAACTTGAACTGTATTCCCTTGTTCTCCATGCGGGCGCCTGATTGCCGAAACTTGAATTGTATTCCCTTGTTCTCCAAGTGGGCGCCTGATTGCCGAAACTTGAAATGTATCCCCTTATTCTCCAAGTGGGCGCCTGATTGCCGAAACTTGAACTGTATCTGTATTCCCTTGTTCTCTAGGTGGGCCCAATTGCCAAAACTTGAACTCTATTCCCTTGTTCTCCAGGTGGGCGCCCGATTGCAAAACTTGAATTGTATTTCCTTGTTTTCTAGGTGGGCTCCTGATTGCCAAAACTTTAACTGTATTCTCTTGTTCTCCAGGTAGACGCCCGATTGCTAAAACTTGAACTGTATTCCCTTGCTCTCCAGGTGGACGCTTGATTGCCAAAACTTGAACTGTACTCTCTTGTTCTCCAGGCGGGCGCCTGATTGCTAAAACTTGAACTGTACTCCGTTGTTCTCCAATTGGGTGCCTGATTGCCAAAACTTGAAATGTATTCCCTTGTTCTCCAAGTGGGTTCTTGATTGCCAAAACTTGAACTGTATTCCCTTGTTCTCCAGGTGGGCGCATGATTGCCAAAACTTGAATTGTATTCCCTTGTTCTCCCGGTGGGCGCCTGATTGCCAAAACTTGAACTGTATTCCCTTGTTTTTCAGGTAGGCGCCTCATTGCTAAAACTTAAACTGTATTCCCTTGTTCTCCAGATGGACGCCTGATTGCCAAAACTTGAACTGTATTCCCTTATTCTCCAGGTGGGTGCCTGATTGCCGAAACTTGAATTGTATTTCCTTGTTCTCCAGGTGGGCGCCTGTTCTTTCGTGACGTATGCCACTAGCCTTGGCCTTGAGGTCTATTTCTCCTTCACCTGCCATGATAACTTTGATTTACACTTTGAAGACCTTGCTTGTTATTGGTTAACCATTTTCGCTCTTAACCTTATCACAAAAAATACCTTTGATCCGTCCAAACCCAACACCCTCTATCTGTTGCATTCTTCATGAGTTGACATATATCGAACCTTTGTATTTCATGTGAATCCCAAATCACGTTGATTGTTACCAACTCAGTGTGCATGTTGTTCTTTCCTGACTTATTCGACTTTGATGTGCTAGCCAGATCCCATTTTGTGCAATTGGAAAGCTGGTGGCAAATTTTGAAGTCATTGCTCACTCGTTCTGGCCAAACAAACTCAAGAAGAGGAAGTAAACAAGACAAAAGGAACAGAGTAAGGGACAATGGAAAGACATGATTCCTAATCAGAAAACAACAAAATTGAAACTTATCAGATGTGGACACCAACTCTTATGACCATGACACGCACCTTTTGATTAAGTGGCCTAATCTGTCAAGCAAGTTTAATATTCAACTCTTGTTGTCCCTCTGAGTCGTGAAGTTGGGCTTCAATGCTCCGATTATTCCATCTAATTCACGGTCCTTATTCGACTTGTAGTGATCGAAGGGTTTTCACCATCAAGCCTCTCTCATTTTTCTCTTTCTCTCAACTTACCGTCGCCTTATGGTGCCTATGAAGGTTATCACCTATAAGACTCTCTCATTTTGTTCTTTTCTTCTTATTTCCTCCGATTTTTCAGATGACAAGGCATTAACCATGGTAAAATTATCATATGTTCTTGGCATGGCTAACTCAGCACTCTCAAAGGTTATATGGGAGGTCTTTTTTGGATTGTCATGTGGTTTTTGGACGGGGTTAGAAAGAAAGGATATCATAAAGGCTCAAAATAACTAAGACAACGGGATTAATTTATTTACAACTTTTGGAGTCCATTTCAGACTTTGCCCCAATTTCTAAAATAAGGGAATTTGATTTTCTTTTTTTTTCTTTTTTTTTTCTTTTGAGATGGAATTCCTAAAAAAGACTGCCCCACTCTCTACTTCATGAGATTATGAAATATTTTATTTGGTGCGACCGAACCGTAAGGCTACTTACGTATCTTGTGGTGACAAGAATCCTGTCGAACGTAGTTCACAAGAACACTTTTTGTTACTATTTTCCTTTTTCCTTCTTTTTTTCCTTTTTTTCTTTTTCCCTTTTTTCTTTTTTTTTCTTTATCTCAATTTTCTCTTTTTTTTTTGAATTTTCCTTTTGGAATGAACTTTTAAAATAAATCTATGGGGACATGAACTTTTTTTTTCTGTATAACTCTAACTTGATTCCAAAAGAGAGGAGGTCAAAGAAATCAGTACAGGCTCAAAAGAGTATCGAATGGTATAAGTGTTTAGGTAGTTGAAAGAGGGCCTCCCAATCTTTGAAAATGGCAAGTACAACACATGCAACTTGAGGATAAAAATTGAAGATCATACACAATATTTCTTTTGCAGCTTCAACATTGATATTATTGATATGCCTTCTACTTTTCTTTAGCACCTTGTAAAGTACAGAACCCTCGTTGGGTGATTTTCTCTTCACAATGGATATCCTCCGTCTGTTTGGAGCAAATTCGCATGACTTTATCTTGTAAATTGAGGTGTACCTGAACTCAAAACTTCTCACTTCAAATCGTTGGGACGCACTCTCTTATAACAAATTCTTGTCCTCCCATTAAATTCCCAAACTATTTGCCCCAGTTTCACACAATTCGGGCTTTAAGTGATCTCAAAATTCCTTTACTTATTTTTCTCAAATGTCCCTATCATCTTCAAAATTATTTCATTGCTTCATGATTAGACTAACTTTTAAGGCCAGACTAATAATTATGCGTACATGCCATGTCACTAGAGTTAGCAAGAAAAGAACTATAAAAGGAAAAAAACTAAACAAAAATGACTAGAAATAATAGAAAACAGAAAATTGCATTAGACAGACAGTAAAAAGGTTTTGAACAATAAGACAAGCAAAATAAACTGGGTTACGACACTGGAACAAACCAAGATAACACTAAATGAGCTACTACGACTAAAGGAAACTAGGCAAAATAAAAAGGATAGAAGGGTTTGAGGCACAAGACAATATTCGGATTACAACCCTGAAATAACCCGGACAACAGAAATGATAGAAAATGAACCACCAAGACTCCTCCCTGGCTAGCCAAGAAAGGAGCGTCTTTCCATTACCAAATTCGGCATCTTAGCCACCGAGTTCCACATCAATATTACCAAGACCATTACCAATTTCAATAGCATTAACTTCAGTCAGTAAGTTCCAAAGAGAATTCTCATACTCCCTGTCACCACACATCATCCTCACAAAGCGTGCATCATCATGTGCAGGTGAACGATTCTGCGCGATATGCTGGGTGTCACTATCCTGGATCACAATTATCCATTCTTGAATAATTCTTTCTACTTCCTTTTTCAAATTACGACAATCTTCAATGCTATGACCTTTGACATTAGAGTGGTACATGCACCACACAGTAGGATCAAACCCTTTTGCATGTGGGTCCGGAGTATAGCCAAGGAGCGGCTTAATTAGGCTACAGTGTTTTAACTTTTTAAATAGGTTTGTATAGGATTCTTCGATTGGCGTGAAACTATTTATTTGCCGGGTTACGCTAAATTCATGAAAGACTTGGTGACAAAGAAAATATCCATTGATTGTGAAACTATCAAGATGACCTACCAAGTTAGTGCAATAGTGCATTCAATGGCTTCGAAGCTAGAAGATCCCGATGCTTTCACCATTCCTTGCACCATTGGGAGTGCAGACTTTGCTAAAGCTCTATGTGATTTAGGGGCAAGTATCAACTTGATGCCCTACTCAGTTTTCAAGACTTTGGGTATTGGAAAGCCGATGCCAACTTCCATGAGATTGCAAATGATGGATAGAATAATGAAGAGGCCATTGGGTATAATTGATGATGTTCTTGTCCGGGTCAACAAATTTATCTTACCGACTGACTTTGTGATTCTTGACTACGAGGTCGATTTTGAGGTGCCTATAATCCTGGGAAGACCTTTACTTGCAACTGGGAAGGCCTTTGTTGATGTGGAAGCAGGGGAACTCACTTTCCGTGTGGGTGATGAAAAATTGGGTTTTCATGTGTGTAAGTCAATGAAGCAGCCCAACTGTACTGAAGTGTGCTCATTTGTGGATCTTCTCACGGCACTGATAATTGATATACTAGTGCAATGATCAATGTGGAGGACCCACTAGAGGCGGTTTTGTTGAATCTTGATGTCAGTGAGGATGAAGGCCGGGTGGAGTGTGTCATTGCTTTAAATGGAATGGGCTCTTATTCTTATGAGCCTCGGAAGCTATCTTTGGATCTTGAGAATATGCAGAGTCCACCAACAAAGCCCTCAATCGAGGAACCTCCAGTGTTGGAGTCGAATCCGCTTCCTCCACACATCAGGTATGAATTCTTAGGCGCTAGTTCAACTTTATCAGTTATTCTTTCCTCTTATCTTACTAACATGCAGGAAGATACCACATTGGCGGTGCTCCCAAAGAGGAAGAAGGCAATTGGATGGACTTTAGCTGATATTCAGGTAATAAGACCACCTTTTGTATGCACACGATTATTCTTGAAGATGATGCAAATCCCTCCTTGAAACATCAAAGGAGGTTGAACGAGGCAATGCAAGAAGTTGTGAAAAAGGAGGTGATCAAGTGGTTGGATGTCGGGGTTGTGTACCCCATCTCTGACAGTTCTTGGACTTCGCTGGTGGAATTTGTGCCGAAGAAAGGTGGTATGACCGTAGTGACCAATGCGCAAAATGAACTAATTTCTACCAGGACAATCATCGGATAGAGGGTGTGTCACGACCCAAAATCCACTAAGGGTCGTGGTGGCACCGGACACCGCTGTCAGGCAAGCCAAACAAATACTTA
The DNA here is from genome assembly GCA_026770625.1 of Nicotiana glauca. Taxonomy (NCBI): domain Eukaryota; kingdom Viridiplantae; phylum Streptophyta; class Magnoliopsida; order Solanales; family Solanaceae; genus Nicotiana; species Nicotiana glauca. The sequence continues at coordinate 44,070 of MU665095.1, forward strand.
ATTAAATTCTCATTTTAATACTTTTGAAATCTAAGATTTTCCTTCAAGTTTAGAAATTTAAATGGTAGTTGTATCAAATCAAATTTAAATGATAAATAGTTAATACAAATACAACAATCCATTCCAGAACCTAGTGTCACAAGTGCATGAGCATCTACAGGTAAGGAAATAAAATACAACATCCATCCGAAATACAGTGGACAAAGAATGAATATAATACACTGAAAGGGACTATACTAGCTACGGGTCGCCTCGAATAATGCAACTCACCTAGTCCCAGAATCATCCGCGCTGCTACGCCCAGTAGGCCACTAGGATTATATATATACCTGTGCAACAAAAATGCACAGAAGTGTAGTATGAGTACGTAATCAACATGTACTCAATGAGTATCTCGTCTAATCTCGAAGAAGTAAAGACGAGATGGTCAACTTTGACACTTACTAATGGTCCAATAATGATTTATCCATAATATATTAAACCGTGGATTTTTATAAACATGATTATAATTCAATGGATTGAAGCAAATAAATAATTCTTTATTTTATAGGAAATCATTTTTTTTTCGTCATTTGTACACATATTCTTAAGCCAGAAGAGGCAACCACAACTTCAATAAGTTTCAAGGCAAGCAATACAAGCATGCGCAAATCATGCCGAGGTTGACGGCCCGCTCCAACATAAATGTAAACTGTGCACTGCCGAGGGTCGAACGGCGCGAACCATAGATGCATATATTTATTCTGCCGAGGCGTTCGGCCCGCTCCAAAAATAAACACATAGAGACATTCAATCAAGAAGTCAACATAGAGCAATTATTCAAAGAAAAGATAATTCTCCTTTAGCAATTTAAGAAAATGAGGTTTAGATCTTTTTAGAAATTCATTTACTATTTCGATGTGATTTTAGCAATTCAATTATCCATGAGATTTCAAATATTCCAAGTATAGCATGCTTTTGGGTCCTAGACTACCCGAACAATAGCATAATAGTAGCTACGCACGAACTCTCGTCACCTCGTGCGTACGTATCCCCCATAAATAGGAGCACATAAACAATTAACTCACCTATGTGGACAATTCCCTCTTACAAGGTTAGAAAGGAGACTCACCTTGCTCCAAAGACTCACAATCGGCATTCCACGCCCTTCCGAAGACTCTACTTGATGCACCACGCTCCAAAACTAGCCAACGGTCACGCAAATCCATTAATATATGCACAATTATTCATTATAATCTAATTTATAGCAATTCCAAACTCCGATCGAAAATTTGACCAAAACACCCCTTCGGGCCCACGTGCCCGGAATCCGAAATTTTTCGAAGATAAAGATTACCCATGAACTCACTAACTCAAATATATGATTTTCTCCTAATTCCATACTCAAAATCATGGCTAAATTCCAAGAATATAATTTTCTAGGTTTTCTACCAAAACCTCAATTTTATATAAATTTTCATGCCCAAATCCTTACAAAATTGATGTATTTAACTCAAAATAGGTGGGGATAACTTACCTCAATTATTAAATGACGAAAATCCCCTCTTGAAGCTCCCCAAAATCGCCCCAAGCCAGGAAAAATGAGAGAAATGAACTCAACCACGATTTAAAACAACCTTGCTGCCTCCAGGTACTTTCGCTTTTGCGGTGCATTTTCCGCTTCTACGGATGTCTCTTCTGCGATTTTTGGCCGCTTCTGCGGCTTTGGGCAAGAGGAAGATGACCTCTTCTGCGGTCTGGGGACCACTTAAACGGAACCGCTTCTGCGGTCCCTGGGCTATTTCTGCGGTTTCCTTGGGCCTGGCCCCTTTCTGCTTCTGCGAGATTTTGGCCGCATCTGCGGTCCAAGAACCGCAGATGCAGTTATGACAGAAGCAGCAACCTCAAGCTTCCCAAATTCCATTTTTTGATCCGCTAACACCCAGAATCCACCCGAGGCCCCTGGGACCCCAACCAGAACTATAACCAATCCCAAAGCACATTACAGACTTCCTCGAGGCCTCAAATCATAACAAACAATGCTAAAACCATGAATTACACCCAGATTCAAGCTTTATGAACTTTGAACTTTCCAACTTCTATTTCCGATGTTTAAACCTATTAAATCATGTCCGACTGACCTCAAATTTTGCACACAAGTCATATTTGACATTACGGACCTACTCCAACTTTCGGAATCGGATTCCGACGCCGATATCAAAAAGTCCACTTTCGGTCAAATTTCTATCTTTAACCAAATGGCTTCAAAATGACCTACGGACCTCCGAATACACTTTCGATCGCGCTCCCAACTCTAGAATCACCATACGGAGCTACTTCCAGTCTTGGAATTTCAAACGAGCATTGATAACACTGAAATGCACTTCAAGCCAAACTTAAGAAATTTCTTCCAAACTGCTAACTTCCTCAATAGGCGCCAAAATGCTCCCGGGTTATCCAAAACCCCATCTGGGCATAAGCCCTAGTCTGAAATCTTCATACGAACCTGTTGGAACCTTCGGATCCTGATTCCGAGGTCGTTTACTCAAAATTCCAATCCTAGTTCATTCTTTCATCTTTAAGCTTCCGAAATAAGAATTCTTTTCCCAAATCAACTCTGGACTTCCCGAAATTCGATTCCGACCATGCGTACAAGTTATAATACCTGAAATGTAGCTATTCATGGCCTCTGACTGCTGAACGGAGCGCTAGTACTCAAAACGACCGGTCGGGTCGTTACAGGATGTGCATGGATTACCTCAAGCTAAACAAAGTGACCTGCAAGGATCGCTTTCCATTGCCTTTCCTTGACCAGATGCTAGATCGACTTGCTGGGCATGCCTTCTATTATTTATTGGATGGGTATACTGGGTACAACCAAATTTTTATTGCTCCGGAAGATTAGGAGAAGACTACCTTCACTTGCCCATATGGCACCTTTGCCTTTTCTAGGATGCCATTTGGGCTGTGTAATGCATGGCTATATTTCAGCGGTGTATGATGGCCATTTTCATCGACATGGTGGAAGATATTTTGGAGGTATTCATGGACGACTTTAGTGTCATGGGTGACTCATTTGATGAATGCTTGAAGAATCTTGATAGGGTGTTGGCCCGATGTGAAGAAACCAATCTTGTGCTCAACTGGGAAAAAGGTCACTTCATGGCTGAGGAGGGCATAGTCCTTGGCCATAAAATTCCAAAACATGACATAGAGGTGGACAAAGCTAAAATAGAAGAGATCTCAAGGCTTCCCCCTACTTCTATCAAGGGGGTTAGAAGTTTTCTTGGGTATCTAGGGTTTTACCGGAGATTTATCAAAGACTTTTCGAAGGTAATGAATCCTTTGTGCAAGCTTTTGGAAAAGGATGCGAAGTTCGTGTTCAATGAAGGATGTATGCAAACGTTTGAACTTCTCAAGCACAAGTTGACCACCACTCCTATTATTACCGCACCCAATTGGAGCTTCTCTTTCGAGCTCATGTACGACGCGAGTGATGTTGCGGTTGGGGCATTTTTGGGTCAAAGAGTGAATAAAATGTTTCATCTGGTTTTCTACGCTAGCAAGATGATGAATGATGCCCAAATGAACTACACAGTGACTGAAAAAGAGGTGTTGGCTATTGTGTTCACAATGGAAAAATTTTGACCGTATCTCATGGGTGCCAAGGTCATAGCGCAAATTGATCATGCAACTCTCCGGTATTTGATAACGAAGAAAGATTTTAAAGCTAGGCTGATGCGATGGGTCTTGTTACTTCAAGAGCTTGATTTAGAAATTATGGACAGGAAATATAGTGAAAACCAAGTGGCAGACCACTTGTCCTGCTTGGAGAAGGAGATGAGGCCCCGTGATGGCCTAGAGATCAACGATTCATTTCCTGTTGAGCAACTACTTTTTGTGTCAGTGAATGATATGCCATGGTTTACGGATGTTGCTAATTTCTTTGTGACTGGTATAATCCCATGTAAGCTCTCTTATAACCAAAGGAAGAAGCTCAAACGGGATAGTTTGGATTTCTATTGGGATGAGCCGTACTTGTTCAAGATCTCCAGTGATGGTGTGAAACGAAGGTGTGTCCCTAAGGAGGAGAAATATAGTATCTTAGAGGATTGTCATTCCTCTCCCTATGGTGGCCATCACGGTGGGGCGAGGACAGCTTCAAAGGTTCTTAGTTGTGGGTTTTACTGGCCAACTTTATAAAAAGATGCAAGTGAACTTGTGAAGAGATTCGACAAATGTCAAAGAGCGTGCGGTATTTCAAAGAAAGATGATATGCCTCTTAACACCATTCTCGAAGTTGATATTTTCGATATGTGGGGCATTGATTTCATGGGCCTGTTTGTTAGTTCGTGTGGCAATACTTTCATTCTAGTGGCAGTTGACTATGTTTCAAAATGGGTTGAAGCCATGGCTTTACCCAATAATGTAGCCCGAAGTGTTGTTGTGTTTCTCAAGAAGAGATTTTTTACTAGGTTTGGCACGCCTCGAGCAATCATAAGTGATTGGGGGGGTCATATTTTTGTAATCGAGCGTTTGACACTATGCTTGCAAAGTATGGTGTCAATCACAAAGTTTCTACTCCTTATCATCCTCAGGCAAGTGGTCAAGTTAAAGTATCAAATAGGGAAATCAAGAGTATACTGTCAAAGAAGGTCAATGCAAATAGGACCGATTGATCAAAGAAATTGGATGATGCTCTATGGGCTTATAGGACTGTTTACAAGACTCCGATTGGTATCACTCCATACCGGTTGGTGTTTAGGAAAGCTTGCCATCTTCCAGTTGAGTTAGATCACAAGGCCATGTGGGCTTTGAGGAAGCTGAATCTTGAATGGGATGTGGTAGCAAATCTTGGTATGGATCAGCTCAATGAACTTGATGAATTCCGATTCCATGCCTACTCCAATTCGTCCTTGTACGAGCACAAGATAAAGTACCTTCATGATAAGTATGCTCGTAGCAAGGAGTTCAAAGTGGGTGATTTGGTTATGTTGTTCAATTCTCAGTCGTCTGTTTCCAGGAAAGCTTAAGTAAAAATGGAGTGGACCTTTTGAAGTGGTACTTGTGACTCCGTTTGGTGCACTTGACACCAAAAACAAAAATGGTGAGATCTTCAGAGTTAATGGATAGAGACAATCACTATCTTAGTAAGATTGATGACAGCCACGTGGTGGCAATGATCCATCTAAAGTGATTTGATGGTAACATGGTCGTGCCGCGATGTTAAATCAGGCACTTATTGGGAGTCAACCCATGTGTATTTCTTTTTTGTTTTTCTTTGATTTTCTTTTTAGCGTAGGACTTGCTTTTGGACTAACTGGTTTTGAGATATGTGTAGGGTTGTTTTGATGCAATGCAGGACCAAGTTGGAGAAATGTTCACTTTTTGAAGTTTGCACTACGGTCGCATTGCATATTTCGTGGCCGCAATGGCCTTAGTGCGGGGGAAAAATTTCAATGCGGTCCACAGTGGTGAATAATTACAAATGGGGGTTCTCTGAAGATTGACAGCGTGGCCGCAATGCATTTCTTGTGGTCCGCGATGACCTACCGCGACCGTGGAGCTTTTCTTGCGGTCCGCAATGGTGGTCTCCCCAATGCTTCATGTGGTAAACCACCGTGGTCCGCATTGCATTTTATGAGGTCGCGCTGGTAGTTAACATGGGTCTCGAGGCCTTTTTCTATAAATAGGACCTCAGGCCTTCATTTACACTTTTCGATCCTTTGCTTTCCACATAGAAAAAATCACTGTTCACCAAGCCCTAGATGTGAAATTTCAATCACTGATCTTCATTCATCTTTAGTGCATCTCATTACTGGTACTTTTAATCCTTCCCTATTTTTTAACTTGGTTTTATTTTCTTTTAATTAGTTAGTTCTACTTATTTTTCTTCCCTTTTTCTTTCAGAGCTTAGGGTTGCATCATACCGTTTAGATTAGCTTAATTAGTGAAAAATGATGATTAAATACCTAGGGGCTTGATAATAAGTGAGTTTAAGCTAAAAATGAAAAAAATGTTGAAACCCCAGGTTGGTATTGCTGTGATATATTTATCGTGACCGCGGTGGATTTCTTGCGGTCTATGGTGCTTCACCGCGGCCGCAATGGATTTTTTGCGGTCCGCGGTGGGAAACTTCAGAGAGGTTTTTTTGAGGACCACGACCATGATAATTTTTTTGTGGTCTGTGGTGTCTTACCGCGGCCGCAGACCATTTCTTGCGGTCTGCGGTACCCTGATTCAGAGAGTGGATAGTCTAAACCCCACCTCACTGTAGATCGCGATACCATTTTGTGTGGTCCACGGTGGTGCCTTTGCAGCCGCCATTTCTTGCGGTCTGCGGTACCCTGATTCAGAGAGTGAATAGTCTGAACCCCACCTCACTACGGATCGCGGTAACATTTTGCGCGGTCCACGGTGGTGCCTTTGCAGCCGCATTGCATTTTATGCGGTCTGCAGTATGTTGCTTTCATGCATGCGCTTCACTGATTCTTCTTGTACTGTGATACTAACAAGCCTTAACTGAATTCCACTTTCAGAAAAATGGTTAAATCCCGAGGTAGTGGTAAAAAATAAAAGGGAAAAGTAGAATCCTCCGGGGTAGGGACGGGGAATGATATGATTGACCCCGTAAGTTCGTAAAGCAATTGGAGAAACAAGTAAACTAATAAAGGTTGCGGATAGAGTTGTTTCCCATTCAGAAGGAAGTAAGTATGTACTCTCTCGCGAGGCATCTGAGTCTGATTCAGTGCTGGAGTATGTCCCTGGCTTCTCGGATAGGATGAGATTGAGAGATGAAGATACCTCTCCGGTCTCCCCTACTACTCGAGCTTCAGTTCACATTTCTTCTGAGTCGTATGAGGGATCAGATGATAGCGGTGATGGTGCCTCTTCTACCTCACTTACAGCTTCAACACCCGGTGAGGATCCCGTAGAAGAAGAAGGAGGGGGTGAGCCCCAAGTAGGAAGGGTATAGAGAACCAGGAAACCGGGAGCTTGGAAAGATAGTCTTGTTAGTGAATTGGCATACCACAAGGTTAGAGAATGGTGTCTTGAGAGGAAGTTGATACTTGAGCGAACATTCATTACGAGGGACCTTTTGCCTCATAACCCTAATGTGCATAGGCAATTTAGAGAGAGAGAGCGGGCTGGGATTATTTCATAGGCAACATTGAGGATGCAAATGAGAACTTAGTCAAGGAGTTTTACACTAATGTTGCCCACATAAAAAAGGGCACTAAAGTGACTAAGGTGCTGAATTTGATAGTGAAGTTCGATGGGAAGACAATCAATGACTTCCTGAGCTTTCTGGAGGAAGATGAATCATTGTATTAAGAGAAGGTGGCATTGGACGAGGCACCCCATCCGTGGTTGGCTGAATACATGGCACTCCCGGGTACCACCCCAGCATGGTTGATAGCAAGAGTCCAAATTTTGAGGAGGACTCTAAACTTCAAAGCAAAGGGTTCGGAAACTTTCGTATGCAGCAGGTTGGACCTCAATACTAATGAGAACTCTCTGCCTATCCCTCGGGCAATCTTGGTGGCTTCAATCATGGTGAGGTACCCGATTAACGTCGGGAATGTGATGTCTAGGCTGATCACACGGGTGGCCAACGAGGGTGATAGATCGTATCCCTTCCCACATTTCCTAACAATGTACTTTGATGACTTGGAGGTGGAGAAGAGGAAGTTTGATGTGAAGCTGAAGCCAAAGGCACCTTTTTCCTGGTACAGCATGAAGAGTGATATGATAACCCCAAAGGCAAAGATCCTAAAGTCAAATCCATTGCTTCTACTGGCCAGTCTGAAGAGCCAGTAGTAGTAGCTCCTTCTCAGCCTCCCTCAGCTACCCCAGATACTGCCCCAGGACTACCCACAACCTACCCATTGACTACCCACCATTTGAGACAAACCCTTGCCAGTATCAACAACTAGATGCAGGCAGCTACTTCTAAGCTGTATATGATTTTTACCTCGGTGGCAGCCCAGTCCGTACCCTCATAGCCACAGGTTCCACAGTCAGTGGAGGATACTCTCAAGGAGCTTCTGGACAACCAGAAGAAGCTCTTGGAGAACCAACAATTGATATTGACTGCTGTAGATTCTCATGCGGAAGCATTGAAGGAGCTTTCAAAGGAAACAAAGAAGTTGAGAAAGACTCGGGCATCAAAGGAGTCAATGAAGGAGTTGAGGGTAGAAGTGGAGAAAATGAAGGCTGCTGATCACTTGCCCTTTGAGCTACTATTGCATGATCCGACCCCAGCAGTTTAGTCTGAGCAGGAGCAAGATGTAGAGATGGAACCAAAGAGTACAAGGGTGATTCCCCGTACTGATGATGCAATGATCGAGTTGGCGGAGCCTCAGGAAGGTTCCTCTAGCCAGACCCAGGTCCTAGTGTAGACACATGTTACAAGGATCCAATCACAGGTTCTCGAGAAGTCAGAGGACCCAGGGACCCAGGCACATGATCCCGTGCAGACCCAGGAGCAATAGGGAGTTTTCTTTACTCTCTATCTTTTTGTTTGAGCTATTTTTGGTTAGTTATCATTGAGGACAATGCTAGCTTTCATTTGAGGGGGTAGCCCTATTTTGATGATATGGTGTTGTAAATATGATACTAATTTCCTTTTATTATGATTTGATTTTTATTTTTGGTATGTACATAATTTTACCAGTTTATTTCACTTTTCGTATTTTGCAACTTTGGTCTGTATATAAAGTTACTTTGTGATGTATATATTCATCCCCTCTAACGTATATTCGTCTAAATCCCCTCTTGTACATATTCATTTTATTTTCCACATTTTTCTTTCATAGCTTCTTATTTCATTTTGGTAGCTTCTTATTTTGAGTTTTGCGTTCAATAAGCCTTTGGTTTTCTTAATGTCACGATTCTTTAAAAAGGTGAAATTTGGGTGAACCAGGTGGCTCTTCCCCATGATGGATGGCATGACAACCTTCTTAAGGGTTTGAGTCTGTTTTCTTTTTATTTTTGTGTAAATAGTAGCTACTGAGTAATAATGCCTTAGGCAAAGCTTCACTTGGGCCTAACACATGTGCGGTGTGCCTTTGATCTTATGGTCAAAAACCAATTGGTGTGTATGGGATGGTGAAAGTTGTGACCTTGAGACTCTTGTGTTGGCCGACAATAATCAAGTGGTTTTTCGAGACCTTGTGTGTCTCTCAAATCTTAGCTAAGGTTGTTGTGGGCCCCGACTCTGTCTCTTTAGCAATTCTATTGCTTGTGTGGCGAGAATTTGAATTACAAGTCCAAGTCCCATGCCGTTGAGTCTAGAACTTGCCCTGAATGTTTGTCGAGGCAAAATCCTAAGTGTAGTTTGACTTGAGAAGTGATTATAGGATCTCCTTGATCCGAATGTTATCTTCAAAACATACATAGCCTACCAATGATAATGTCCCTAGTCAACCCCTTTGAGACATAGCCCTTTTTCCTTCAAAAACCATGATACAAACCCTTATCCATTCTAAAAAGACCCTCTCTTCGCACCCAATCTTTCCTTAGTACGTGGAAAAAGCATAAGTTTGGGGGGATAGACGAGGAATGTAACAAAGTATTGAAAGGTACAAAATCAAAGAAAAGGAAAGGCAAAAAGAAAAAGAAAGAAAATCAAATAGTCAAAAGAATGAACAATATAGAAGAAATGAAGGGATTCAATAAAAGTAAAGTGATGAAAGGCGTGGAAAGCTTAGAAAGGAGAAAAAGGTTTGAAATGAACAAGAAAGAGTGACAATGTGTTGCTCTAACCCCTGAGAAAGAAGTAAGTGACTTAAAAAGTCAAAAAATGTGTGCCGAAATGAAGCAAATGAAGTGTTTAAGGGAAGATGGAACCTACTTAGACCAAATACTTCCTACCCTGAACCAAAAGCCTTCACTATATCTCCACAAAAGCCCTATATGATCTTGAGTTGAATGAAGCTTACGTTAGTGGTGACTCACATAAGGGGCAAGCTTATGGTACTTAGAGCCGGACTTGTGACCTTTCTTTGAGAGAGATGAGTGTGTTTTCCACAATCCTCATTCTGAGTGCTACAACCTAAAAGTGAGATTTGTTATAGCCCTAGGAAATGCCTAGTGGATTACTAAAAATAAGATTTGCTTATAGAGAGTTGACGAGTATGAGTTTGGGTTCCATAATGAGCAAAGTAGTAGAAAGAGTTTCTTTGATGAGTTGAGTCAATACTTGATGCTTTTGTGCCGCTCTAAAACCATGGTGTTTAAAATGTTTAATGTTGTTAATGATTAATTTGAGTTGAGGGCAATTGTTTGTTCCAATTGATGCTAGATGACGTCACTTTAGGTCAACTGAATTTTCTTGGTTGTATTCTTAAGGAGGTGGGACTTATTTTGTTTGCTTGAGGACAAGCAAAAGCTTAAGTTTGGGGGAGTTGATAACTAGGGATTCTAGTTCATTTTACACTCCTTTTTACTTGAGTTTTGATTAAAAATGTATACAAATAGTCTCAAGGGCTTACATGTTGTACTTGTTTGCAAGGTTTGGTCAAGAAAGTGACAAGAGGTCAAAAACCAGCTCAAAAATGAGTGAAACCTGCACAAGTACCAATAACAAGTGAAAGCACATTTGCAACAGATCCACCGCGGCCACAATCCATTTAGTGCGGTCCGCGGTGAGGAGATTCATAGAGGTGCAGATTTTGGAAGCCCAAGCACTACGGCTGCAATCCATTTTGTGCGGACCGTAGTAGCCTCACCGCGGCCACAATCCATTTTATGCGGTCCGTGGAGAAGAGATTCAGAGAGTTGGGAATTTGGAAGTTGGAAGCGACTGCGGCCGCAATCCATTTTGTGCGGGCTGCAATGAAGCCACCGTGACCGCGGTCCGCGGTGGCGAGGTTCAGAGACTCAAAAGTCAAGCTAAAAAGCCTCACCGCAGCCGCGGTGCATTTTTTGCGGTACCTCCGCATGGGTATTTTTGTCTAGAAAATTCAGCCTTGTATAAATAGTTCTTTTTCAGATTTTTAGGGTATCTAACTTTAGCTGAGCACGTGAACGACGGTTTTAGACTATTTTGAGTACTTTTATAGTTGGTTTATCATTGAATCTTTAATTTTTAGCTTGTAAACAAATTATATGGTTTATTCTTCATCTAATTATCTGTTTTCTTCCATTACTATGAGTAGCTAGACCCATTAGCTAGGGTTGTGGCTCATCCCTAGTGTGGGTATTTGATGTGTCTTGTGTTTTAAGGCTTAGATGTTTATGGGTGGTTGATATTTGGACTGATTTGTGTTTTCTATGTTGGATTTGTGGTTTCAAACACTAATTTGTGCATATTTGACTTGGCGTCTTCTTGAGGAAGAGAGCTTGAGTCTAGGTAATCAGTCCAACAAAGAATTGAGGCGTACTCAAGAGATTGATAGCCCCAATTAAAGGGTTAAATCTAGAGAGAGTAATACCTGACTTTAGCCTACATTGCTTGCATAATTTCGACACCCAATTGGTCTTGAGAAAGTCAATTCGGGCAAAGTCACTCAAGCTACAAAGAGGTATAGAGTGAGTAGTGTCATGCATTGGCTATATCGTGATCCCAAACATAAAAACTTTGCCTTAGACTTTAGAACCCGTCAAATATTCACATAGGGGAGAGTCACTTCCCTAGTGCCTCGTTACCTATTAGAAAACCTTTCATGCAATTATTCTTAGTTTAATTTAGCATCTCTTTAGTATAAAAGTAGAATTAACAAAAGAAAAATCATGATTGGAAGCGTTATTAAGAGCATTACGCATTGCTAGTTTAAATAGGAATCCAATTCCCAAATCTAGCTCCCTGTGGATTCGATCCCCATCTTTTTGGGTAAAAGCTGTATCGGCCACTCTCGCCACTCTGTAGGGATGTGGGGTTGGCTTCGATCAAACTCTTCCAGAGGATACTCTAAACTCTCCAAAAAAACAATGAGACTCATAGCGAGTTAACATTTCGATGAAAGTTCGAAATAACACGCATAAGGCAAAGGGCCATCGCCAAGGAGAAGAGTTTGACCTCAATCGAACAATGGCGGGTTAACATTTCGATGAAAGTTTGAAACAAAACCCTTAAGGCCAAAATCCATCGCCAAAGAGAAGAGTTCGACCTCGATCGAACAACGACGGGTTAACATTTGGATGAAAGTTTGAAATAACACCCTTAAGGCCAAGGGCTATCGCCAAAGAGAAGAGTTCTACCTCGATAAAAAACGACGGATTAACATTTTGACGAAAGTTCGAAATAACACCCTTAAGGCCAAGGTCCATCGCCAAAGAGAAGAGTTCGACCTCGATTGAACAACAACGGGTTCACATTTCGACAAAAGTTTGAAACAACACCCATAAGACCAAGGGCCATTGCCAAATACGACCTCGATCAAACAATGACGGGTTAACATTTCGACAAAAGTTTGAAATAACATCCTTAAGTCAAAGGGCCATCACCAAAGGGAAAGTGTTCGACCTTGATCGAACAACGACGGGTTAAAATTTTGACGAAAGTTCAAAATAACACCATTAAGGCCAAGGGCCATCGCCAAAGAGAAGAGCTCGACCTCGATCGAACAACGATGGGTTAACATTTTGAAGAAAGTTCGAAATAACACCCTTAAGGCCAAGGGCCATTACCATAGAGAAGAGTTCGACCTCGAACGAATAACGACATGTTAACATTTCGACGAAAGTTTGAAATAACACCCTTAAGGCCAAGGTCCATTGCCAAAGAGAAGAGTTTGACCTCGATCGAACAACGGCGGGTTCACATTTCAAAAAAAATTCGAAATAACACGCTTAAGCCAAGGGCCATTGCAAAATAGAAGGTTTTGACCTCGATCGAACAACACCAGATTAACATTTTGATGAAAGTTTGAAATAACACCCTTAAGGACAAGGGGAATTGCCAAAGGGGAAGTGTTTAACCTCAATCGAACAACGACGGGTTAACATTTCGATGCAAGTTTGAAATAACACCCTTACGGCCAAGGTCCATTGCCAAAGAGAGGAGTTCGACCTCGATCGAACAAAAACGGGTTAACATTTCGACGAATGTTTGAAATAATACCCTTAAGGCCAAGGGCCATCGCCAAAGAGAAAAGTTCGACCTCAATCGAACAACGACGGGTTGACATTTTGACAAAAGTTCAAAATAACACCTTTAAGGCCAAGGGCCATCGCCAAAGAGGAAAAGTTTGACCTCGATAGAATCATAATGGGTTAATATTTCGACGAAAGCTCGAAATAACACCCTTAAGGACAAGGGCAATCGCAAAAGGGGAAGAGTTCGACCTCACTCGAACAAAGACGGGTTAAAATTTTGATGAAAGTTCGAAATAACACCCATAAGGCCAAGAGCCATCGACAAAAAGAAGAGTTCGATCTCGATCGAGTAACGACGGGTTAACATTTCGACGAAAGCTCAAAATAACACCCATAAGGACAAAGGCCATCGCCAAAAAGAAAAGTTTGACCTCGATCGAATCATAATGGGTTAACATTCCGATGGCAGTTCAAAATAACAACCCTACGGTCAATGGCTATCGCTAAAAACAAAAGCGTTTTCGCCCGAACCAACGATAGTTTGTCCCACCTGGATGACCCAAGTCATGACTGGCTTCATCCAAAATAACGAATACGTTATATAATCTCATTTTGAATCAAGAGAAAATATGCTCAAAGCAATAAGTCACCTGTTGATTGTGCCCAAATAGGCAGATAAAACAAGACTCCATTCGGACTCACACGAGGAAGTCCTACTCAGTCCGGCTGAGATTAAATTCCCTAAAAATCAGGAATTCAACATACGAAAATCTGAAATTTCATGCCAAAGTTATGTAAAGCAAAATGAAGAGAAGCGCAAAAAGATATACACCGATGAAAACTTCTTCTTATTTAAAGTAGTTGTGCAAATAGTCGCAAAGTACATACTGCTAAAACCGGGCAAGTCCAAAGGAAAATATAACAACAGAAAAGACAATAAACAAAAAAAAAAAGAGAACGACAACTCTTTCACTCGGTGTCATCACCGTCATCCTCCTCATCACCATCTCCAAGAATTCCCTCTTCGGCATCAACATCCTCGTCGGCCTCCAGCGTCGCATGATCATATCCATAATTAACATGAGTCTCTGGAGCCTTCGCCCATGCTCCTTCATATGCGGCCTTAGAAACACTACCTGTTTCCCACAAAATATTATATATGTCCTTCTGGGCTTCAACATGTACCCAGAGCTTGTGCAGATGACGGGGAACAACGACGGAGGTAGATTCGACTTGGGCCAACAATTGCGCCTTCTCGGCCTCAAGAGAAGTGACCTGATCCCCCAAAGTCAAAGCTTCCCGGTCGATTTTACCAATACGATCTTCGAGCCTCGCCTCCCTGAGCGTCATCGTCGCCCTCTCAGATTCCTGCTCGGATTGAAGGACGTGGATAGTTTCCTCTAAAGCCACCACCCTCCCTGAAGCTGATGTCCAAGCACTCTCGATATTCTCCAATCGAGAAACCTTTCTCTCCAGCTTGGATAACTTTCTAATCCATTTCGCACTCATCGCCTCGACCCTGATGGCGTTCTGATCCATCTCTGATTGCATCAACTGTACCTTCACCTGAAGATGCTCACACTCTGTGGAAACCCCTTTTACCCAATTCAAGTTCTTCGTCCTTTACACAAATTTTCTCTTCGAGCGTGCTACTATTGCGAATAGCGTGCACCAACTCCTGATCCCTCTTCTATAGTTCCTCACCAAGGGATCGATCACTGGCGTTCGCCCTCAGCCGCTCGTACATCTCACGGCACTTGTTGCGGCATACTTCTCCAACATCGTCAGGAAAATTTTGGCCCGAGTATCGGCCCTACGAGTACTCTCAATCTCCACCATGTACGTCTGAAAGGCAGAAAAAATGGTTAAGGCCAAGGTCTCCAAAGATGAAAAGAACATAAAAGAAGGGAGAAACTTACCCTCAAGCCCATAGGGGCTACTTCATGCATCATATCAACATCACGAACGTCCCGGAGAGCCTCGCTCTCGGCGGCAGAACACAAAAGGTTAATTGAGGAACCAGGTCTTCCGTATCCCCTAGGAGGTTAATGTCCGACAAGATTTCAAGTATACAGGATGAGCCTCCCGAATGTACAACCGTACGAGTAAGGCCCTCTTTAAACATCCTAACGTCACCAGGATCAAGATCAGACTCAGATTCATAGTCATCGACCACGATTCCTTTTCCCCTCTCTGCGGCCGAAGAAGAAACACGACCCAGTCCAAAAGATGAAGACCCGCCCAAAGTAACAATAGCGGCCTCGGGACTCCGACTCCCCATCGCAGTAGTCTGTTGGTCACTTATAACGGCCTGAGTCGCTGTCGACGGGTTGGTCACGGTGACCGGCTCTATCTCTACAGATGGGTTAGCATCATTCCCCGTCTTAAACTCCATCATGGGAATGCCATCCTCGGAACAAAACCACGGCTGATTGAGTCATTTCGGACTCCACTCGTCGTCTCTTTGATGGCCTCTCACCATCCTCGGCATGGGAAGACTCCCCTATTGGGCAAATAGTAGAAGTTGAAGCCCCAAATTGAGGAACAGTTTTCGTGCACACGGCTACGGCTGTAGATTCAACTTGAGCAACCCTTGTCGTAGTTCGGGCCGCAGGCCTCGGTATGGGCCGAGCAGAGGATGTCGACTTACTTAATGCAAGTGGAGAAGCCCTCGCCCTTCGCACTATCCTTGCTACGATAAATGATATATAAGCAACCAAGTCAAATTGCAAAGTGGAAAACAGACTACGGTAAAACTACTTACCAGTAAGGGGCTTACGTCCATATTTCTCGTAGAAGGACGACCATTCCCGAACTCCCACCGTATGAGGAATAATGGCGTTCACCCATTTGCGGATATCGTCAACAGGCGCAGGGGGCCGTCTCGTAGCTGCAAAAGTAAAAACAGTTCAATACCGCCCAAAGAAAACTGGTCAACTATCATTTCGACCAAAGATACAAAAACTCACGTGCGAAGTTCCATCTCTTAGGGAATCCTGTAGGATCCACCACAAGGTGCTCGGTCTGCATATAAAATAGTTTTCATAAAAGTGACGGTTGGCCCTGTCTTCCATCTTCACCACCAGATTCTTCGTCCCTCGATGGCGCATGTGGATCATCGTGCCTCAGATGAGTTGAGGGGTAAAGACACTGAGCATGTGTCTCAGAGTGATCTCCCGACCATCAAGATCCGCGAACTTGAGCAACATAAGGGATAATTTATACAAGTACAAAGAAAGTTAAGTCGGACACACCTCGTTGAAATGGCAGAAATCTACCACCAAGAGGGGGAGAGGAAACGTATACCCGACGATAAAGGGATAGGCATAGAACTCACAATATCCCGGGCGATCGAAATGTATAATATTGTCTCCCACCACTGGCTGCATTTCAACGTGGTGAGGGATCCCACATTTGGCCTTCAGCTCCACAATCCCCGCCTCAGTCATAACAGAGGAAGCAGGTTCCGGCTCTTCTTTGGAAGGACTGTGGAAATCGTTCCACGGCTTTCCAGGGCGAGGCAACATTTCGGCCTTCGTCGGAACCCCTTCTTCTATCACTTCTACTCCTCCGGGAGCAGGAATATCACTTTCCAATGCTAGAGTTGCGGTAGGATTGTCAGTGCGGGAAGAACTACCAGCCATGTATATCGATTTAATAGAACAAAGGGATTCAGAAAAAGAAGAGACTGGGATGAAGGTTTCTGGTTAACCGGAGAGAATCAAAAATTTGAAGTATCGGAAAAGAGGAAGATCCACAAAATCTTTCAACAAAGGCAAGAAAGTGTGCCAATCGAATGATATTTTTCTTCTATTTATAGGGACATAAATTGCCCAAGTGGGAAACCCAAGAGTCACAAATCGAAGTTGATAGGGCATGAAACGGTTCAATCCCCAGAAAACATGTGTGATAACAATAGTAGCCAAGAACGACGTTTCGAATCGAACGACACCCCGATTTTGGATGGTCGCAATGGTCCAAAGGCATCATTGGAGCACCGTGCCATTGTCTTGATCTAAAAACTATGCCCAAGGCACGAATAGTCAGATTTCTCCTAGGTGTTCGAAATTATAATTCGCCCGCCGGGCCCACCGAGAGACGACTCCGACGGACGGAGAGACTAACTGTATAGGTCAAAATCTGACCACAGTAGTCAACCCAACTAGGATCCCGCCTAGGTGGCGGGATAGCAAGAGACATCACGACTTACTTCAGTCCAAGCTCCTACAGTGTATGTTATTTTAAAAACAATACTCAAGTGACAACAAAAAAGGTCGCAGCGTGAAGGCACATCAGCCAAAGAATATAGCAAGGGTCCTAGAACTATATATAGAGGGGGAACTCTCGAAGAGAAGGGGGCTTTTTTCTCTCTTTGTTTTCTCCGGCAATTTCTTTCCGAAAAGGATGAAAAATTGATCATCCTCTCTGTCTCATGAAAGAATGAAAACATCAATAAAGATTTAACACTCTTATTTTATTTTACTTACTATTTTCGATTCATCTTCAGATTTGGAGTTTATTACGCTTGTCTAAGATTTATCTCATCATTATCATTGATTGATTTAATCAAAAAAGTTTTAATATCTTTTGGTCAAACAAGTACCACTCATCCAAAAGTACCTTCCAAGAGAACACTCTTTAGCACTAACCATTGTAATGTTGGATTTCATCGCAAATCAAATTCAGATTTTCGTTATAAGCCACACCCAAAATCTCTAAGCTTTCCTCTGAACTCTAGACAATTCAGGGTGTACACAACCAGCAACCTGGAATTTTCTTCCTCAAACACAAGATAACGTCAATACTTCTTTGCTTTCCCGATAAGTAACGCCAAAGACTTAAGACGTGGACGTAGTGCAATTTAGATAATCTGCATTTATTGTTTAAGAGATTAAAAGGAAACACTCTAGATGAACATGTGCAACTACAAAGAAATTAGAGGAGAACTAAGTGTAGAGAGAATCACCGTGTGTTTGGTACGGAGGAAAATATTTTTCAAAACATATTATTTATCACATAAATTAGATCACATATCTTAGTTTGTTTACCCTAAAAATTGGATAACAATTAAACTTGTAATGTGGTTTTAAGGATATGTGATTTCACCTAATACCAATTGATGAATATAAAGATTAGCTATAGAAATTAACAATAATTAAGGTAAAGCAAATCAGTGTTGAAACGCAATTCAGTCCTCAAGCTAGAATGCCCACGAACTGATCGATACCAGAAGAGTTAAGAAATAAGCAAGCTGATGAACAAGAATATAAGTTAAAGAGAAAATGTTATTGCTTTGATATGTGTGAACAATGTGTCCTACAAATGATTAGAACCCCCTTTATATAGTAGAGGAATTCTACTTACGGTATAACTCTAATTATAGAATAAAATCCCATGGTTAGCTAATTAAACGTTCCTGATTTGATCCATTTCGAGATTAACGCCATGACCTTCGACCAGTCACGGATATCTCGCATTTCTGTTATTGTGCTATCTCCGATTTCGCTCGATGTCTATCTTATTTGGTCTCGATCGCCACTGGTCTCGGTTTCGACAGGTACCTCCATTCCCGAACTTGGTACCTTGTCCTCGTGCTTTGGCCTGATCCGCTACAGGGTCGACCTTCGATGCAACTCCCCGATCTTGGGCAAATAGTAAAATCGGATGGACCCGATTTTAACCGTATACATAGTCAAAACTTATGATCTATCACAAAAATTAGATCAAATCAATCTGATCATGATGATCATGGGAAAATTTTATTTTGTATCTCATACAACTTACACTAGTTGTATGAGGCAATTTTTTGTCTCGCAGTTTTGTGGACCCAGAATTCTGTGGACCCAGAACTGTAAAATTGGGATCCATAATTTTGTGAAACAAAAAAGAACCTCATACAACTAGTGTAAGTTGTATGAGATACAAAATAAAACTTCTCATCATCATGCCTCCTAGTACAAATACAATCCATTTGGTCCCAAAGTAGTAGGGCAGGTTATATGCGAACATCGTGTCATCAGCGTCCAATATATGATTATACCCGTAGGCTTGCCTTTGAAATTGCAACCACTAATTTTAGATCTGTTTTCAAGCTCATATCTACACCAAACCAAATATTTCTGAATTGGGCGGAACGACAAATGTGGTAATTTGTATAAATTGAGTCACCTTTCCTCTCAAGTTCTTTTGTTTCTATTCCTAATTTGTCACGACCCGGATTTTTCATTCTCGGGAGTCGTGATGGTGCCTACTAGTGAAAGCTAGGCAAGCCAATCAACTGAATTATTTGCCTTGTTTCTATTTTTAAATTCGTTAACAGTTATAAGCCAACAGTTAATAATCAACAAAATTTAACAAGCGGAAGATTTAATTTCAAGTTTAATAATACTGCTAATACTATTCCATAACAAAACTACCCAAGATTGGTGTCATAACTTCACAGACTGTCTAAGAGTACTACAAATAAAGGTCTAAAAGAAATAACAAAATGCTGTATCTGGTATTACATAAAAGAAATAGGAAAATAGATAGAGGGAGACGCTAAGGCCTGCGGACGCCTGCAGGACTACCTCGGGTCGCCTGATGAACAAGGACCAGAATTCTCACTGCTGTCCAAAATCTACAGCACTGGGATCTGCACAAAAGAGTGCAGAGTGTAGCATCAGCACAACCGACCCCATGTGCTAGTAAGTGCCTAGCCTAACCTCGACGGAGTAGTAACGAGGCTAGGACCAGACTACGAACTAAACCTGTATAGATAAATAATGTACAGCGAAAATTAGAAGCAGAAATATACAGTCAAGGATGATAGGGGAAAACATGCTGCGGGAAAATATCAAATCACAACAGGAGGATAGCAGGTAAGTGTAGGGAACACCACAATTCAACTATCAGCAAGAATCAGAAATCAAACAAGTGCACGACATCACCCTTCGTGCTTTTACTCTCATCCTCACCATAAAAATCAATATAAACTGTACGACACACCCTTCATTCTTTTACTCTCATCCTCACCATAAAATCAATATAATCGGCACGGAATGCTACATCATATGGCACGGCATTACCCTTCGTGCTTTACACTCTTCCTCACAATATAATAATACACGGCATCACCCTTCGTACTTCAACACTCTCTCACCAGAACAATGCACGGCATCACCCTTTGTGCTTTACACTTTTCCTTACCCAAACAACAAACACAAACAATAAGGGCAAGGAATAAATGAATCGTAATAAAAATCTTGACAAGGAAACAATATCAAACGCAACAACGTCCCGGCAAGGGATCAATACCATAATCATCTTCTCATTTTCACATTTGCTTCACAACTTGATTCACAATTTGAATCAATGCTCTATAAGGTTCAATTGCCAATTATACTTTCACAAATTGCTTTACAACTTGAGTCAATGCTCTACAATATACAAATACCAATATTCTTTCCACAAACCTTGCTCAACAATAGCAACCACCACATTAAACATGAAAAATACAATCGGAGTCACATAAATCTTAACATAAGACTTACGGGCATGCTTGACACCAATGAATAGAAACTCATCACCATGCCTATACGTCGTACTCAACAAATAACCCATAGCAAATAGGACACAACTCCTGATCCCTCAAGCTAAGGTTTGACCAAACACTTACCTCGATGCCTCGAACACATTTCAAGCCTGAACTATCGCTTTACCTCTTGATTCTACCACCAATTCGCTTGTATAATCTATTTAGAGAAGAAATTGCCTTTGAAAAATCGTTCTAGAGAGTTTATGTTTTGAGAAGATGTGAAAAAATGGCTGAAAATGCGTCTAAGTCCCAATTAACTGGTCTCTGATGTTGCAATTGCGATGAGGGTTCACAATTGCAAACCCCTTCAGGACCTGCTATCTTCGCAATTGCAAAGAATTTGTCGCAATTGCAAACTTGGGAAAAATCACTAATCGTCGCATTTGCGACAATGGGTTCGAAATTGCAAACACTGAAGGTTCCTACCTATTTTGCATTTGCGACTCCTTGAATAGTCTGAGTACTTCGCAATTGCGAAGGAGTTATCGCAATTGCGAGCAAGGCTGGCCAAGGCCTACTTCGCAAATCCGAAAGGCCCCTCGCAAATCCCATAATCTCAGGCATCGCATTTGCGATTCCTGATCTCGAAATTGCGAGATCAGAGGCCAGCACCAGACCTGGAACCTGCAACATTTTTCCTAAGTCCAAATTTCACTCCGTGGCCCATTCAAAACTCACCCGAGCCCTCGGGGCTCCAAACCAAACATGTACACTAACCCAAAAATATCGTACGGACTCACTCGTGCATTCAAATTACCAAAATAATATCAACAACTATGAATTTAGCATCAAAATGATGAAATCACTTAAGAACATCAAATTTTCCAAATTTTCTCAAATAAGGTCTGATTCACGTCATTTCATGTCCGTTTCTTACCAAACTTCACGGACTCAACTTAAATCACAGATAAGACCTGTCCGGGCTACGGAACTAAGATACGGGCCCGATACCATCAAATTTCAAACACATTTTATTTTCAAAAACTCATATATTTTAAGAAAATAATTTTCTTTAAAAATTCATTTCTCGGGCTTGGGACCTCAGAATCCGATTTTGGGTATACGCCCAAGTCCCATATTTTCTTACGGACCTTTTTGGATCGTCAAAACATGGATCCGTGTCCGTTCGCTCAATATGTTGACCAAAGTCAACATAAATTTATTTTAAAAGCAAAATTAATCATTTTCCACAGTTTTTCATATAATGTCTTTCCGGCTATGCGCCCGGACTGCACACACAAATCGAGGTGAGGTGAAAAGGAGGTTTTACGCCTTGGAACACTGAATTTGTTTCTAAAATAAGTGATGACTTTTTGGGTCATCACATCCTCCACCTCTAAAACAACTGTTTGTCCTCGAACGGAAATAAGAAGGAATTACCTGAGTCGGGGAAAATATGGGGATAATGGCTCCGCATATCAGGCTCGGACTTCCAGGTCGATGCCTCAGCAGACTGACCTCTCCATTGAACATGAACAGAAGGAAAACTCTTTGATCTCAACTGACGGACCTGCTGGTCTAGAATAGCTACCGGATCCTCCTCGTAGGATAAATCCTTGTCCAACTGGACAGTGCTGAAGTCTAACACGTGGGATGGATTGTCGTGATACTTCTGAAGCATGGACACGTGAAATACTAGGTGCACGACTGATAATCTCGCCGACAATGCAAGTCTGTAAACCACCTTTCCTACTCGATCAAGAATCTCAAACGGACCAATAAACCTAGAGCTAAGCTTGCCCTTCTTTCCAAATCTCATCGCGCCCTTCATAGGCGACACCCGAAGTAATACTCGCTCACCGACCATGAATGCCAAATCGCGAACCTTACGTTCGGCGTAACTCTTTTAACTGGACTGAGCTATACAAAGCCTATCATGAATGATCCTGACCTTGTCCAAGGCATCCTGTACTAGATCTGTACCCAACAATCGAGCCTCTCCCGGCTCGAACCATCCAACCGGCGACCGACATCGCTTACCATATAAAGCCTCATAAGGAGCCATCTGAATACTCGACCGGTAGCTGTTCTTGTAGGCAAACTCTACAAAAGGCAAGAACTGGTCCCACGAGCCTCCAAAGTCAATGACACAAGCTCGGAGCATATCCTCCAAAATCTGAATAGTCCGCTCGGACTGCCAGTCCATTTGAGGATGAAACATTGAGCTCAACTCAACCCGTGTGCCCAACTCTTGCTGAACTTCCCTCTAGAAGTGTGAGGTAAACTGCGTACCTCGGTCCGAGATGATAGACACGGGCACACCATGAAGACGGACAATCTCCCAGATATAGATCTTAGCTAACTTCTCGGAAGAATATGAGACTACCAATGAAATGTGCTGACTTGGTCAGCCTATCAACAATAACCCACACTGCATCGAACTTCTACTGAGTCTGTGGGAGCCCAACAACGAAGTCTATAGTGATTCCCTCCCACTTTCACTCAGGAATCTCAATCTTCTGGAACAGACCACCAGGTCTCTGATGCTCGTACTTAACCTGCTAACAATTCAAACACCGAGCCACATATGCAACGATGTCCTTCTTCATTCTCCTCCACCAATAATGCTGCCGCAAATCCTGATACATCTTGGCGGCACCCAGATGAATAGAGTACCGGGAACTATAGGTCTCTTCTAGAATCAACTCCCAAAGTCCATCCATATTAGGCATACAAATACGACAATGCATCCTCAAAACTCCATCATCTCCTAATGTAACCTACTTGGCACCCCCGTGCTGCACTGTGTCTCTGAGGACACACAAATGAGGATTATCCATATTAGGCACACAAATACGACCATGCATCCTCAAAACTCCATCATTTCCTAATGTAACCTGCTTGGCACCCCCGTGCTGCACTATGTCTCTAGAGGACACACAAATGAAGATCATCATACTGCCGATCTCGGATATGATCCAATAAAGAAGAACGAGCAACTGTGCAAACTAATACTACATGGCTGGCTCAGAAATATCCAACCTCACGAAATGATTGGCCAAAGCCTGAACATCCAAAGTAAGCGGTCTCTCACCGACCAAAATATGTGCAAGGCTGCCCATACTGGCTGACTTCCTACTCAAAGCATTGGCCACCACATTGGCCTTTCCCGGATGATATAAGATGGTGATATCATAGTCTTTTAACAGCTCCAACCACCTTCTCTGCCCCATGTTTAGCTCCTTCTTCTTGAACAAGTATTGCAAACTCTTGTGATCCATGGACACCTCACATGCCACGCCATACAGATAATGCCTCCAAATCTTCAGCGCGTGAATAATGGCTGCTAACTCCAAGTCATGGACAAAATAGTTCTTCTCATGAATGTTTAACTGATGCGAAGCATAAGCAATGACCTTGCCATTCTGCATCAACACCGCACCAAGCCCAACACGAGATGCATCACAATAAACTGTATATGGGCCTGAACCTGTGGGCAAAACCAACACTAGCGCCCTAGTCAAAGCTGTCTTGAGCTTCTGGAAGCTCACCTCGCACTCATCCAACCACCTAAACTGGGCACCCTTCTGGGTTAACCTGGTCATCAGGGCTGCAATAGATGAAAACTCCTCCATGAACAGACGATAATAGTCTGCCAAACCCAACAAACTTCGGATCTCTGTAGCTGATGTGGGTTTAGGCCAGTTCGTGACTGCCTCTATCTTCTATGGATCTACCTAAATACCCTCTGCTGAAACCACATGACCCAAGAAAGTAACTGAACTCAACTAGAACTCACACTTCAAAAACTTAGCATACAACTGACTATCTCTCAGAGTCCGAAGAACCACTCTCAGATGCTGCTCATGCTCCTCCTGACTGCAAGAATAAATTAAAATATCGTTAATTAAGAGTATCACGAATGAATCCAAGTAAGGCCTAAACACTCGGTTCATTAAATCCATGAAAGCTGATGGGGCATTCGTTAACCCGAATGATATCACCAAGAACTCATAATGCCTGTACCGAGTGCGGAAAGCTGTCTTAGGGACATCGGACGCCCTAATCCTCAACTGATGGTAGTCAAATCTCAAGTCGATCTTAAAAAACAATTGGGCACCCTGAAGCTGGTCGAACAAATCATCAATCCTTGGTAATGGGTACTTATTCTTGATTGTGACCTTGTTCAATTGCCGGGTAATATATACACATTGTCATTGATCCATCCTTCTTCTTGACAAACAACACCGATGCACCCTATGGCGAGACACTGGGAATAATGAAGCCCTTATCAAGCTAGTCTTCCAACTACTCCTTCAAATTTTTCAACTCAGGCGGGGTCATACAATATGGCAGAATAGAAATGGGCTGAGTGCCCAAAGCCAAATCAATGCAAAAATCAATATCCCTGCCACCCGGCAGGTCTGAAGGAAATACCTCAGGAAACTCACGGACAATGGGCACATAATCAATAGAAGGAACCTCGACACTAGATTCACGAACATATGCCAAATAGGCCAAACACCCCTTCTCAACCATTCGCCGAGCTTTCATATATGATATAACACTACGGGTAGAATGACTAGGTGTCCCTCTCCACTCTAAATGAGGTAGACTCGGTAAGTCTAAGGTCACAGTCTTAGCATGACAATCCAAGATGGCGTGGTAAGGTGACAACCAATCCATCCATAGTATGACATCAAAATCGACCATGTCCAATAGTAATAAGTCTACTCGGGTCTCAAGACCCCCAATCACAACCACGCAAGAACGATGAACACGATCTACCACAATAGAATCACCCACTAGGGTGGACACATAAACAGGAGCACCCAGAGAATCACTAGGCATGACCAAGTACGACGCAAAATAAGATGACACATAAGAGTATGTAGACCCTGGATCAAATAGCATTGAAGCGTCCCTACTACAAACCAGAACCGTACCTGTGATGATTGCATCAGAAGCCTCAGCCTCCAGCCTGGCGGGAAGAGCATAAAATTAGGGCTGGGCCCTACCACCCTAGACTACATCTCTGGGATGGCCTGCTACTGGCTGGCCTCCACCTCTAGCAGCCTGAGCTTCATCTCTAGCACCTCTACCTCCACCTCTAGAACATCTACCCCCACCTCTGGCTGGCTGGGCGGGCTATGGAACACTCGGTGCCTGAACTATGGCATGAGAACCCAGATGCTGAGAGATGCTCGATGCTTGAGGACAAAATCTAGCAATGTGACCCGTATCACCACAAGTATAACAAGTCCTCGGCTGCTAAGGTTGCTGACCCTAACGACCTGAATGGACACCCCATAAACTCTGGGGCAGCGGTGCACTGATAGGAGCTGGTGGTGCACTGTAGGACTATTGATCGGAATACTGCATGTGAGAACCACGGCCACCTGAAGCACCGTGAGAAACTTGAAGTTCCGACTGAAAAGGCCTAGGAGGATAGCCTCTACCATACGAATCCCTACCTCCAGACGAGGCACTACTTAATCTGCCTGAATGATGAGGCCTCTTGTCAGATCCCTGACCACCTTTCTGTGATAAAACCATCTCAACTCTCCTAGCCACATTGGCTGCCTCCTAGAAAGAAATCTCATTCCCTGCCTCCTTAGCCATATGAAGTCGAATAGGCTGGATAAGTCCCCCAATGAACCTCCTTACTCTCTCTCTCTCTCTCAGTGGGAAGTATAAGTAGAGCATGACGGTCCAACTTGATAAACCTGGTCTCGTACTGAGTAACAGTCATGGAACTCTGTTGGAGGCGCTCAAACTGCCTCCGATAGATCTCTCTATGAGTAACGGGAAAAAACTTCTCCAATAATAGCCGAGTAAACTGCTCCGAAGTCAAAGCTGGTGATCTGGCTGGTCCAGCCAAACAGTAATCTCTCTACCAAGTCTTGTCGGATCCAGATAAGCAAAAAGTAGCAAAATCGACCCCATTGATCTCCATTATCCCCATGTTCCTGAGAACCTCGTGACAGTTGTCTATATAATTCTGGGGATCCTCAGAAGATGCACCGCTGAAAGTGGCAGTGAAAAGCTTGGTAAAGCTATCCAATCTCCACAAGGCATCGACAGTCATAGCTGCTCCATCACCGGTCTGGGCTACCACACCCGGCTGAAATAATCCAACTGGCTGAGCTGCTGGAGTCTGAAACTGGGAAGCCACCTACTCCGGAGTGCGAGTAGCAGGAGTCCGGTTCCCTCCTCCAGCCTGAGAGACGGCTGGTGCTACAGGAAGCAAGCATGCATGGTGACACTCTCCATGAGGCCCACTAGACAGACTAGAGCATCCTGAAGTACTGGCATCACCCTTCGTACTTTACACTCTTCCTCACCCAAACAACAAACACAAACAATAAGGGCAAGGAATAAATGAATCATAATAAAAATTCTGGCAAGGGAACAATATCAAAAGCAACAACGTCCCGGCAAGGGATCAACACCATAATCCTCTTCTCATTTTCGCATTTACTTCACAACTTGATTCACAATTTGAGCCAATGCTCTATAAGATTCAATTGCCAATTATACCTCTACAAATCGCTTTACAACTTGAGTCAACGCTCTACAATATACAAATACCAATATTCTTTCCACAAATCTTGCTCAACAATAGCAACCACCACATTAAACATGAACAATACAATCGAAATCACATAAATTTTAACATAAGACTCACGGGCATGCTTGACACCAACGTATAGATACTCGTCATCATGCGTATACAAATAACCCATAGCAAGTCCAAATTTTACTCCGTGGCCTATCCAAAACTCACCCGAGCCCTCTGGGCTCCAAACCAAACATGTACACTAACCCAAAAATATCATATGGACTCGATCGTGCATTGAAATCACCAAAATAACATCAACAACTATGAATTTAGCATAAAAATCATAAAATCACTTAAGAACATCAAATTGTCCAAATTTTCTCAAATAAGGTTTGATTCACGTCATTTCAAGTCCGTTTCTTACCAAACTTCACAGACTCAACTTAAATCACATATAAGACCTGTACCGCGCTCCAGAACCAAGATATGGGCCCTCATACCATTGATTTCATTTTCAAAAACTCATATATTTTTCAAAAAATAATTTTCTTTAAAAATTTATTTCTCGGGTTTGGGACCTCGGAATCCGATTCCGGGCATATGTCCAAGTCCCATATTTCCTTACGGACCTCCCGAGATCGTCGGAACACGGATCCGGGTCCGTTTGCTCAAAATATTGACCGAAATCAACTTAAATTCATTCTAAAGGCAAAATTCATAATTTTCCAAAATTTTTCATATAATGGCTTTCCAGTTACGCGATCGGACTGCGTACGCAAATCGAAGTAAAGTAAAAAAGAGCCTTTTAGGCTTCAGAACACTGAATTTGTTTCTAAAACAAGTGATAACTTTGGGTCATCACATAATTATACAATTAAATAGTTTCTAGTTAATATATCGTTAAAAAGAGTATCCAACATAATTGTGTGGTTGATATTCTAGGGGCGCTCTATAGCTTAGCAAGTTGCCTTCTAAGACATACCAGCAAAAAAGTTGAAATTTTGTGGGCAGTGAATTTAATCCCTTGCAGTGCAAGGCCCCCTTAGTAATAGCATCTTAAGCGTACAGAAATATTTTTTCTTGTCTTCAAAGCAAAAACAAAACATATATACTATCTCTTAGCTACCATTTAATCTATTATAAGAGGTGTCTCAAATGTGTACTCTCTTCTCTCCTTCTCTCTTTGGAACAGTTAAATAGTATCTCTCTTTACTATAAACTGCTGCTTCCTGTCTCATATTTGAATAGTTAATTACTTGTAAAGACTCCTCCTTTGAGATTTCTATTGCAGAGATTAAGAAGAAGAATGAAGATAAAATTTCGTCCAGCTTTGAGAAAATACTTTGCATGGAACGGTAAGTTTCTTTTGTTAATTCCGTTTTATTGATTTCTTTCAGCCGCTTTGTCTTTGAATTCAATTCCACGAAATGGATTAATGTTATGTATTCATAAAATCCAAATTTTGATCTCTTGAACATATATGTATTTATCGTGTAGTAGATAAAATAGACAGATTAAAAAAAAACCATGTGAAAACAAAGCTCGTTAACAACTATGCAAATATCGAGTATAAAAATACGACGATTATACTAATGAATTTTGCTAAAGAAAGTGAAAATCAATGGTCGAGGCAGGGTTGCGATTCTCAATGTCTAGAGAAGCACGTTCTTCGATTTTTACTTTTCTATTATACTAAAAAAGGATTTCTATTTCTATTTGTGATTTTGTCCAGTTTAAGAATTCAAAATATAACTTATCATTTTATACCTATTTTATCTTATTATTAAGTACTGTCAATTATTTTTAATTTATGTTCCAACATATTATAATGGAGTGATATATACTAAAATTATTATTCTATTAATTATTTCTTAAAGAATAACAAGTAAAAATAGTAGCCAACAACTCATCCTATAATTTTTACTTTCTGGTCTCCTGGGAGTATCTGTAACAAAAGCACGTGTCTTGTGTCCGTACAATCATTAATCTGGAATTGAGTGTCTAGTTGAGGTTTTTCCTGCTCATAACTCATTAGCTATTTCATTCTACAAATTTGAGTAACGTTTCAACTAATCGAGTTTGGAATTGAGTTTACGTGGGATAGTTTGAATTTCACTAACCTCGTGACAAATGGTATATAATAGTGTCTTCTTGCTCTCCTATTAACTTTGTCAAACAAAAAAAATATATAGAATTTGATTATTAGAAAAGTCGTTCAATTTTGAATTGGAAATCCAATCCGATTTGGGTTTGTTATGGACCTTTTAATTTTAATGGGCTTAAATATTAATATTTATATTGCTGTAATCAAATCTCGGGAGAAATTCAAAAATAGTCAGATTTACAAATGATCATTCGAAAATAGTCACAGTTTCAAAGTAATCGAAATTTAGCCACTTTTCACGTAAAGATAAATCTAAACGAAAATATCGTTTAAAATTCGAAAAAATACTCCTGTATATTATACTAGAGCTCAAGCATAAGTATACTGGAACTCCAGTATATGTTTAGTATATTATACTAGAACTTTTCGCGTGTTGAAGTTCCAGCATAATATGTTGGAAGTTAATACACAAGTGTACTAATCTCCAGTATATTATGCTGGAATTTTTCGTGTTACAACAAGATAATTTTTTAATGACTTTGCAAACGCTGCTATATTTGAATGAGCCGTCCGTAAACTTGCTATTTTTACTCAAATCTTTGTGTTTGAATGCAGAGTCCCAAAGCGAGAAACCGGCCCACATGGAATTGGACCTCCGAGAGGAATATGCCTATGCCTTTCGAACCGAATCCTACGCTGACTTCTGGACACGTGTCCTTGCTTTAGGTGAAAAAATTTCTTCACCTAACAAAACTGTCGGCTCAACTTCAGCTGCTCGGCTTCCCTCTTACCGGCTTTTTGTGGAGCATCTTTTGGATCCGGATCAACCAACAGTTACTCGGATCCTGGCTTTGATCCAAACCCACCCACAAACTCACTCTCTACTATCCCAGTATTTTTCACAAACTGCTGAAGCCTCCTTACTCTGCAGTGTATTGCTAAAAAGAGTGGAAAGTACACGATCCAAATATAAATCACTTAAATTCACCTTAGATTCTCTCCAAAAAACACCATATTCACATGTGGACCCCATGCCCAAGCTCCTGACCCGGTTAACTAAATTCTGTAACTCTCTTAACCCATTTGTTTCATCTGCATCTTCTTCGGTCCAATTTCAAGCCGTTCAAGATGACTGTTCTCAACTGCTAAAACGACTTGAGCTTAGGCGAGACAAGACCAGAGCCAAATTACGACTAATGAACAAATTCAAACGCAGCTCAGCAGTATTTCTTGTAGCTTTAACTGTCTCGCTTACAATAATTGTCGCAACTCACGCACTTGCCTTGCTAGTAGCGGCTCCAATTGTGATGGCGGCTTCATTCCAGTTCGCATCGACTAAGAAGCTAGCAAGCTGGTCAGCTCAGCTTGACATAGCTGCAAAAGGGACCTATATATTAATTAGAGACTTGGATACTATAAGCCGGCTAGTGGGTCGGCTAACTGATGAATTAGAAGATTTACAAGCCATAGTTCGATTTTGGCTAGAGCGAGGTGGAGATCCTGTTCGGCTTCAACTTCAAGCCAGTGGGGAAGTGGCGCGCCAGCTAAAGAAGAATTATGCAAGCTTTGTGGAGCAATTGGATGAATTAGAAGAACATTTGTACTTGTGCTTCATGACCATCAATAGGGCTAGAAACCTAGTGATCGCAGAAATTATGAAATCGAGTCACCCAAATTCAGCCCCATATTTGTTACCCAAAGAATAGCTGTTGGCAATTTAATTTCATGTAGTTTAAAAGAAAAATTGTCATTATGTAAATATTTCATTTTTCCATTCAAATAATATTTAAAAAAAAAACTTTTTTTTTAAAGGAAAGAAAAAAAGGACTTGTTTATGCCATTATTAGTGACATGGCTTTTAGGGCATAGACAGTGGTGGATGCAAGGAAATTTATGACTAGCAAATCTTAATATTGGCACCGTAGTGCAAAAGTTTCACATGGTATTACTATTAGCCTATTACTAGTAGTTGTGCCCGCGCGACGCGCGATGCGCGATCCATATTAAAAAAATATTAATTAAATTAAATTATGATCGAGCTTGTTTGATCCTATTATATCGTACTGCTTTAATAAAATTTAATTGTCATCTTGTTTGTCAATACGATACACCCAATAATAAAATCTCTATTAAATCAAATGTACTTATATGGTTAGTAAATAACTTGTTTGTTCAATATTTTTCTATATTATATTAGACGTGTTTAGTATTTGCTTCCTTTTGGTAATATATGAGAAGATATATAATTTATTATTGTTGAAATAT
This sequence comes from Nicotiana glauca, assembly GCA_026770625.1. Lineage (NCBI taxonomy): Eukaryota > Viridiplantae > Streptophyta > Magnoliopsida > Solanales > Solanaceae > Nicotiana > Nicotiana glauca. The sequence goes on from MU665095.1 coordinate 75,537, forward strand.
TTTTTTATTTTAAATTTTATGTTGTTGTTTTTAATGATGTTATCTAAATTTTAATAAATAAAATCTCTGTTAAACTAACGGGACTTATACAGACAGCGCATCGAATAAACTTTTTTTAATGTATTTTGCTTTATTATATCGTCCAATTTTTAATATTATTACATTGTTAATAGAAATTTTCATTAATATATTACTTTATTTAATATTTTCCTCTGAAAGTTTTTTTATTTCTTTATTTTTGTTTTTTAATTTTAGAATAATTTTAAAACTTCAACTTGAAAGTACTCCCAAATTTGTATTGGTAATTTATTATTTTTTTAATTTTATTTTTATTTTAAAACTCCAACTTAAAACTACTCACCGATTTGAATGGGTAGTTTTTCTTCTCTTTTTTTCGTTTTTATGGAATTTATTTCGCTTTCTTATTTTCAAATAATTTAAAAATTCCAACTTGAAACTACTCCTACCCAGTTTGAATGAGTAGTTATTTTTTATATATTTACATTTTTATTTGTGTATTATAGTTGATTATAAGATATCTATATTTATAAATTCAAATAAAGTAACTAATATATATATATATATATATATATATATATATATATATATATATATATAGAGAGAGAGAGAGAGAGAGAGAGA
>MU665096.1:0-22117 GCA_026770625.1 Nicotiana glauca
TATACATGTCTATTACCGCTGAGTTGGAAGTACTCACTTTACTCCTTGCACCTTGTGTGCAGATTCAGGTACTTCAGCAGCTTAGTTGAGCTAGTTGTTGCTTCCAGAGATTTCAGGAATTGTCGAGGTAGCTGTTTGACGTCCGCAGGACCCGACTCCTCCCCTATCCCTTTATTATTTCCGTACTTTAGAACATATTTATTTTTTTTGAGGATTCTTGACTTGGTATTATTTAGAGGCTCTAGACTCATGACCCCAGGTCTTTGGGAGTTACAGTTTTAAGTTAGAGTTTCGTATTGTTTTCATTTGAGCATTTCAGCTATGAGTATTGATATTTGATTTAAGTATTTAATTAATTGGTTTTGAGCTTCACGCTCTGTTGAGAGAGAGTGAATGGTCGGGCTTGCCTAGCATTAGTGTTGGGCGCCATCACGACCGGGTTTGGGGTCGTGACACCCGCATATCTTTTAGGTCTAAAATTATCATTTGGTGTGGGCTAGCTTTGTGCCTATCATCTAAAATAGTTAGTATAATAAAAAAAGAAGAAATCTAAACCTTGCATAAATGATAGCTGATGGGGTCCTCCTTTTCAGAATTAATACGTCTTCAAATGAAGACCATTCCAATTTGATGTGAGTACTTTTCCGTCCATTGTTTCTAACTCGTATGCAACCTTTCCAGCAATACCTTGAATCCTGTAAGGTCCTTTCCAATTTGGACTCAATTTTCCTGCATTGGTCGCTTTTGATGATTGAAAAACAATTTTGAGTACGAAGTCCCCAATCTTTAATTACCTAAGATGAGCTTTTCGATTGTAAAATTGCTCAATAATTTGCTTCTGCATTGTCATCCTTATCAGAGTTGTTTCTCTCCTTTCTTCAAGCAAATCGAGATTTATTCGCATCTCTTCATCATTTGATTCTTTGGTTGCTTGGGTGTATCTCGTACTTGGTTCTCCGATTTCAACTGGTATTAAGGCTTCAGCACCATACACAAGTGAGAACGGAGTCTCTCCCATACCTATTTTTATTGTCATGCGATATACCCAGACGACTCCTGGTAACATTTCTGGCCATTTTCCTTTTAACTCCTCTAAACTTTTCTTTAGGTTATTAATAATAACCTTGTTTGTTGATTAATATTGTCCATTGGCCATAGGATGATAAGGTGTTGAGGTTATCCTTTTAAATTTTTGCACCCTATGAATTGTGAGTTGTTATGACACACGATTTGTTTTGGAACTCCAATCCGGCATAAGATGTTTTGCCAAATTAAGTCCCTGACTTCTTTTTCCCGTACCTGTTTGAAGGCACCTGCTTCTACCCACTTGGTAAAATAATCGGTTAGTACTAATAAAAATCATACCTTTCCTTTGGCTTGTGGTAGTGGGCCCACGATATCTATCCCCCATTTCATAAAAGTCCATGGTGAATTAACCGAATGTAATAACTCTGCTGGATGATGCATGTTGTTACCACATCGTTGGAATTTGTCACATTTAGCCACAAAGCTTTCCGCATCTTCTTTCATTTTTGACCAATAATATCCATCACACCACCTTTTTACTACCTCTGAAGGGGGTATATGGGAGTTTATTTTAATTTAAGTGACAATAAAAATGGGATTTGTTTATATTAAATTCAGAGTCACCAATTAGGATAATTGATGGTGTCCTAAATCACCGGTTTAAAATCTCGAATCGAGGAAAGTTGACTCCTATTTATGGTCTGCGAACACAGAAATCTAGATAAGAAATTCTGTTAACCCGGGAGAAGGTGTTAGGCATTCCCAAGTTCTATGATTTTAGCGCGGTCCATTTGATCATACTTGGCTTAATAAATTATTTAATTACTCATTTTAGAACATATGTACATCCACCCCTTAACCTTTTTTAATAACATGATTTATTCATACTTAAGGAATTATCTTAAAACGAGTCACGCGTATGTGTACTCATTTTGTTTGGCATGTTAAGAATCATGTCACGCGTATGTGTCCACAATTAATAACGCTTGATTATTATTTAGAAAGTTTAGTCGAAGTTGCGTGAACGCATACCCCTATTTTATTTTGAAAGTCGTAAATATATCACGTAGACGTGTACACAATCACGATGATAGATTAAGTCGCGCCTAAAGCATTTTCTACGAATATAACAAGTGATAAAAAACATTAAAAGGGAGAAATAAAATATCCAAGTTCCAAATTCTCGTTACTGTGTTTAGCCAGTAACAATTCATATCAAACATTAGCTTCCCCGACTATTTTGAAGAAGGGTTTAGCATGCACCATATCCCCAAATCTACTTGTGAATACTCAGCATGAAAATGCATGCAACCCACAACAATAGGCTATCACTGAAGAGATGGATAAACATATAAGAGATAAAGTTTCACAAATCATTCATCCTTAAACATGTATGCAAAAAAACAAAAATTTGCAAATCATTCATCCTTAAACATGTATGCAAAAAAACAAAAATTTGCAAATCATTCATCCTTAAACATGTATGCAAAAAAACAAAAATTTGCAAATCATTCATCCTTAAACATGTATGCAAAAAAACAAAAATTTGCAAATCATTCATCCTTAAACATGTATGCAAAAAAACAAAAATTTGCAAATCATTCATCCTCAAAACAAAACAATAAACTTAATCTAAACAGTTCATAAAACAGAGAGTAACAAATTGACGGAAGTACACTTAAGCAAAATAGAGCATGATAAAATGAGGAACTAAACCTCAAAATGGATCAGAAAATTAATTATGAAGCAACATTAAACCCAGACACGACAAACTATGGATGAAACTGAAATGGAACCCATGAACAACGACCACAGACAACCTTGAAGCCCGCCGGAATCGTCGAACTAAACCATACTAATAGAAACTAAACTCCGGCTGGTTTATGAGTTTCTTTGGGAGTAATTTGGGTTTGTACTGATCTAGTTTTGAAATATGCCTATTGATGGTGAAGGAGTGGCAGATTTGCTCGTTTTCCGGCGAGTTCAATGGGCAAGAAATGAGGCATTAGGTTGTGTGTATGTGCTATATCGCTAAAGCTTAGGTCTAGATTGCTGAAGGTTTTGATCAGAAATGGCTGGATGTTTTTAGCGGTTAGGTTTTTTCATTTCTTGTCCAAGAATAAGGAAGCTTAGCCTAAGGTGTGCTCGTGGAAAACGACTGAAAGGTCAAGTGAAGAAGATGATCTTTTCGGCTCCTTTTTTGAGTTTTCTTGGCGGAAAAGTTTTAGAGTCTAAGTATATAAACACGACTACTATGTCTCTAGGTTTAAGATGAAGGGCAGGGGTCCTTGGTTTTGTTGAAGAAGAAGCGGACCGGATCCCTCATTATATGTGTGTGTGCGTGTGCATTATCCGTGAAGAACAAATCAAACTGGGGGTGGGGGGAGGTTTCTTTGTTAAAATGGCAGATCCCCTCAGTGTATAGGTTTAGGCCTTCTTTTTATTAGGGATTCAACATTTTAGGTTATTAGGGTTAGCTTAGTATGTATTGGGCTTGGGTTGTTATGGGCTAGGTCCGAAAATTAGGCCTAAAAATGGGTCGTTTGAGCCTAAATTTTATTCTTTCTCCGTGAACAAGACTAAAATACTACCTTATTTACTAATTAGTCCTACTTAAATAAAATAACTATTAAAATTTGACTAACCGTTAAAACAAACCTATTTTATTTTTTGATATTTTTCAATTATCATACTAAAAGTAAAAATGAAATTAGATTAAAATTATTGTATTAATTAAAATAATATTCCTAAAATTAAAGCGAACTATTTTTGTATTTTTGAATTTTATGTAAAGTAGATAAATTAAAAGTAACTAGATAAAATGTTAATTAGCTAAATAAAAGAAAGTATTTTTGTATTTTTTATTTTTGTGATAAAATAAATTAAAAGAGTCAAAACTATTTTAAATAGCGATATTAAACCTAAAATAAATATTTACACTAAATATGTGTAAAATATTGGGGAGGGCGAAAAATTACATGTCTATAATATCCTACTCTAATTAGAGTTTTTACCAAGGATCTTCCTCCTGCGTAATTTTCACAATGTCCCTCATGTACTTCTCTCATCACATATTCTATTTGAGAAGGTCCAAGACACCTTTCTAAGGGTCCACCAAACATATTTTGATGCATGTAGCCAAGATCCAAGCAATAACGGGCAACTTTTCATCGATGTGCCTGAGCCTTTTTCTTATCTTCGGGTAGAATCTCATATTAGTACATCAATACATGTTAGCATAGTCCAAACGGATCTCATTTATCTAATCCCAAGTTAAATTATTGGAATTTACCTCATTTTTGTCTTGATCGAGCGCCGAATGGAACAAATGTATTACGGACGTGTTTTCTTCATTTGTTACTTCTGCAATAGATGTGAGATTAGCCAGCGCATCTGCTTCAGGATTTTCTTCACTAGGTATTTGCACGATTTTCCAAGATTGGTATTGTCTGATTAAATCTCGTTCCTTTTCCTAATAATGATGAATCCTCACCTCTCTAGCTATATATGTCCGTTGCATTTGATTAACTATGTTTACCTTGAAAATGGTAACTACAATTAGATTTGATTTTGTGGTTCAAAAAATACGTGATCTATTTTTATGCTAGCTGTTAAGAAATAGATGCTAAGTGTGAGACTAGAAAATAACATAAGAAATCAAAAATGGTATGTTTAAGCAAACCGAGTGGTTGAGAATTGGTGCCTCGAGCATCGTCATACGGGGCCTCGAGGTCGAGCTCGATACTACGTTATGGATAGCCAGTAAAGGACTAACAGCTTTGAGAGCTTTGATGAAGGCTCTTTATCATCAATAATGACCAATAAATGAAGAACAATTAATAGAACTGTGATGACCCGACCCGTCGTCTCATGTGTCACTGCTTCGTTTCCCTCATTTCATGCTTCTTCATGTTTTTTTATCAGTATGTGGTGTGTTAGAGTTGATTTGAACTGGTTTTGATAAGAAATGAGACACTTAGTCTCTTTAAGGAAGGCTTAAGTTGGAAAAGTCAACCGGATGTTGACTTATTAGTTAGAGGGCTCGGATGTAATTTTCGGTGATTCGGTTAGCTTTGGGGGATGATTTGTGACTTGGGAGCGTGATCGAAATTGATTTTTGAGGTCCGGTGTAGAATTAGGCTTGAATTGGCGAAGTTAGTATTTTGGCGAAATCTGGTTGATAGGTGAGATTTTGATCCAATTGTCGGAATGGGATTCCGAGAATTGATGTAGCTTCGTTGGGTGATTTTGGATATGTGTGCAAATTTTCAGGTCATTCGGACATCGTTTCATCGGGTTTTTGATCGAATGTGTGTTTCGGAAGTTTTGAAGAAACTTTGGCTTGAATCCGATGTGAATTGATGATTTTAGTGTTGTTTGAGGTGTTTTGAGGATTGGAACAAGTTTGAATAATGTTTTAGGAGGTGTTGGTGCTTTTGGTTGAGGTTCTGGGGGCCTCGGGGTGATTTAAGGTGGCTATCGGAAGGGAATTTGGAGTTGGAATTGCAGGTTTGTCGTTGCAGCAGGTGTTTCCGCATCTGCGGAAAGGAAACTGCAGATGCGGTTACGCGAAAGCGGAGCCAGGTATCGCAGGTGCGAAAAGGTTGAGGCTGAGAAATTTTTGCAGAAGCGGAAAGTTATCCGCATAAGCGGGTCCGCATAAGCGGAAGTTATACCGCAGGAGCGGTTTTGGCATTCTCTTGATATTCCTCAGAAGCGGAAGGTGGGCCGCATAGGCGGTCCCGCTGATGTGAAATGTAGAACGCAGAAGTGGTAGGGGCCCTTAAGTGAAGGTCCACGGAAGCGGACGTGGACCGCAGATGCGGAGGTCGCAGAAGCGACATTTTCTCTGCAGAAGCGAAATCTAGGTTGGTCATAAAGGGCTTTATTGAAACATTTCATCCGCGAGGGTTATGCATTTTCCACCATTTTTGAGTGAGCTTTGAGAGCTTTGAGGCGATTTTGAAGAGTGATTCAAGGAGGAATGACTAGAGGTAAGTTCCTTGTCTTAAATACACGAGATTATGATAGATTTAACATGGAAATTGGTTGAAATTTATTAAAAAGGGGTAAAGCTAGGGCTTGAGTTTTTGATATTTCAAATTGGGATTTGATAGGTCATTTGAGCTCAGATTTGGGAGTTCTTGGCATGTATGGACTCGTGGCGAGACGCGGAATCCGGTAATGTGAGATTTGTAATTTTTCGAGAAGTGGGCCCGGGACTCGGGTTTTGCTAGTTTCAAGTTTTTTGCTATATTTTGATTGTTTTCGATTGGGTATTGTTCCCTCCGTATCGGTCATTCCGAGACCCCGAATAGCTAACTTGTTGGTTTGATTATAACACAATTTTAGTTCGCATTTCGTTCTTAAACTTCATACACCTAGCATCAACTGCTTAACAACTAGCATAAAAAGAGATCACGCATTTTTAGAGTCCCATCAACAAATTTTATTGTTATTACCATTTTCATGGAAAATAGTTTGGCACCCACAGTGGGGCTAAAAATTATAGTGATTACTTTCTTGCTGGTTTTGTCACACAATGCAAGTTAACTTTCACGCCTTTTCTTGTCCAAGATCTTCGATTTCAGGTTAAAATGTCTGGCTCAATAAATAAAGTTGAGAACGACCACATTGAAAACCATGGAGAAAATTGTGTGGTTGTTCCTATAGTTGGTGCTCCACCGCGGAACCCCGAAAACAAACCTGGACCAAATCCAGTGGATGCGGGTTCGCGCGACACACAGCAGGTCGATGAAACCTCACACACTGATATGAGCATACAATAGGGCGACCAATAGGAAGCCCAAAAAACCCCAACTTGGGAAGAACGGGAGGTCAGACATCATGTTATTTTTGAAATGTTGTAGGCACCACAGCTAGCTATCACTCAGTTGCAAAGCCACCTAAAAACTCCTAACACAGTAGCATCGGGAACAACACCCCCAGCCGAATAGATACCAGAGAGATCGAATGATAATGGGTCGATAGCCGATCCTGCCATCGTAAAAATGCTCGAGGATCTTACTAAGAGGATCGATTCGGGTGGGAAAATGATAGCAGCCAGCGACAAGAAGGTTGATACCTACATCTCCAGGTTCGACCAAATCCCGGGCGCACCCTTGGTCCTGAAAGGCATAGATTCGAAGAAGTTCGTGCAGTAGCCATTCCCAGAGGAAGCGACTCTCAAAGCCCGTTCCAACAAAGTTTAGAATTATAGAGCTCCCAAAATACAATGGGACGTCAGACCCCAATGAGCATGTTACTGCCTACGCGTGCGCAGTAAAGGGCAAGGATATAAAAGACGATGAGATCGAGTTCGTATTACAGATGAAGTTTGGGAAAACACTCTTAGAGGGGGCCGTAATGTGGTATCAAAACCAAGATCCCAACTGCATAGAATCATTTGCCATGCTAGTAGACTCCTTAATAAAGGCGCATGCCAGAGCCATCAAAGTAGAAACGAGGAAGTCTGACGTGTTCAAGATCAAGCAGAGGGAGAATTAAATGCTGCGAGAGTTCATATCTCGCTTTCAAATGGAACGAATGAAAGTAACACCAGTCTTCGATGACTGGGTAGTGCAGGCCTTCACTCAAGGCCTGAATGAGCAGAGCTCAGAAGCTTCGAGGTACCTGAAAGGGAATCTGATTGAATATCTCGCTGGAACCAGGTCAGACGTCCACAACCGATACCAGTCAAAGATCAGGGTCGAGGATGACCAACTAAGAGCCCACTCAGGCTTAGTGTATCCAAGTAGGCTTTTAGTAAAGTAGTCAAAATCAAACAAATAAAGGTATCAGCCATACACCGCAGATAGAAGAAGTGCCCCCAGGCGCAAAATCCTTGGGGACTCATTAACAGAGCAGGATTCGATGGAAACACGGGGCCAATAGGGACACCACGCCTATCAAAATACAACTTTACTGTTGATGTATCAGATATCCTATTTGCCATTAGCAAAATCAGAAACACCAGATGGCCAAGGCCTATACAGTCGGACCCTTCCATAAGGAATCACATCTTAGTATATAAATTTCATAATACACACAGCCATAGGACCGAAGATTGCCACCAACTCCAAAAGGAAGTAGCCAGGCTACTCAATAAAGGTCACCTCCGAGAATTCTGGAGCGATCAGGCAAAAAATCAGTTCTGAGAGAGAGGCCGCCAAGAAGAATGAAACAAACGAGCCACAACATGTTATCCATATGATATTAGGGGGCATTGACGCTCCCTAGGAACCTGTGACGAGAAGGACAAAAGTATCCATCACCAAATAATAGCGAACCCAGGATACGTACCCAAAGATGCCCTCACATTCAGTGAGGATTACTCCGAGACATTGTCTTAACCTCATAACAACTCACTGGTAATCTCTTTCATCGTGAATACATTTTGAATAAAATGTGTACTCATGGATCCAGGTAGCTCGGCCAATATTATCAAGTCGAGGGTGATAGAGCAGCTTCGACTGCTAGACCAAATCTTGCCCACCACTTGAGCCCTCAATAGATTCAACATGGGAAGTGAAACAACATAATGAGAGATCATTCTCCCAGTCAGCTTGGCCGAAATGACCCAAAATGTCAAATTCCCTATTATCGAATGAGACATTAGGTACAATGCCTTGTTCGGATAGCCATGGATACACTGCATAAGAGCAGTACCATCCACCCTCTACCAAATGATGAAATTACCAACAAAGGATGGGATTAAAACCATATACGGAGAATATCCCACGGCAAGGGAAATGTACGCGGTGCATGACGTGGCACCGGTACTAATATCTCCACTCTCAAAAGAGCCAAAGAATAATCAAACTATATCTTCGGCTAAGCCTGATTAAATATAGAGGAGGACCGTACCGTGTCCTGGTTACAAACAACAGGGACATATCAAACCTCGGAACATCTCCAGGCGCATCCCACGATAAGGTATGACCATCTCTATTTTCATTTTATATTTTATACTAACTCATTTGCTGGTGCCCGATCAAAGCAATAAAAAGTGCTAACCCAGCCTGAAGACCTTAAGGTTTTAAAAGCATCTGTTGCACTCTTTTCCTTTGACCGAGCTTTTGTCCCAAAGAAGGTTTTGCCGACAAGGTTTTTAACGTGGTAACACCAATATGATACCTAAGGAGGAACCAACAAGTGTTCCAATCTTCTTATGCAATAGCCCCGAGCGCCGGAGGAAATCCCCTCAGAAGATCATCCGCTCAGAAGGGCCTCGACACACCAAATGAGGTCTCAATGGGACAATGATGTACCAGACCAAACGGTCGAATGAACCGTGTCCGCATAGCCGGGCCCTCGATAGCGGAGACACATATACTTGTGCCAACTGATCAAAGAATATATTTTGCCAAAACATCTAATACTCCAAAAGAAACTCATCATTTTCGCAAAATAGATTCCTCCATCGAGAACGCTCCGAATGCTTGGAGAGTAGCGTCAATAATTCCGCACCTGTATGACCTCAGGGTCGGAACTCCAAACTCATAAGCCCTCAATGAGGCAGCATGGAAATCAGGAAATACCTCTAAAGGAGAATAATTTCCCAAACACTCAGAGACTGGCGTCAAAAAACTCAGAAAATGCATGACCTTTGGGTCAGAATCCTTGAAATTGTAAGCCCTCAATAAGGCAATTTCGAGCTCACGAGTAACGGCTCCCTAGCCAAAACAAACTCGATGACTTAGAGACTGTCGCCAATCGCCATTCATTAAAATACCTGAGGCCATAAGACCCCAAGCGGGCAGACTCGGTCTCGTAAGACGTACATAAGTCAACAACAAAAACTATAAGACCTCAAGCAAGGCATGAATAACACTTGTACCAAGTATTAACAAAACTGTAAGACCTCAAGCAAGCCATGAATCATACTTGTACCAAGTATCAACAAAAATGTAAGACCTCAAGGAAGGCATGAATCGTACTTGTACCAAGTATCAACGAAAAAATTGTATTACCACTAGCAAGGCATGAATCATACTTGTACCAAAAATCAACAAAATAGTAAGACCTCGAGCAAGGCATGAATCATACTTGTACCAAGAATCAACTAAACTATAAAACTTCAAGTAAGGCATGAATCATACTTGTACCAAATATCAATGAAAACTGTAAAACCTCAAGCAAGGCATTAATCATACTTGTACCAAGTATCAACAAAACTATAAGACCTAAAAGGCACGAAAATCTTATAAGACCTTATTACGGGCATAACCCCAATCCAAAAGTTTAGGCTATATATCACATTTGTAAGATTCCTAAAAAGGCATACCCTCGATATAGACACCTAAACTACTACACTCGAGACTAAAAATGGCTCCGGACAAACACAAATGGCTGCGGTCATACGACTGTACTAGCCAAACTAACGCGAATCGGAGACGCTCGACTGTCGCTACAAAATTATAGGCCATTACTTCGAATCTGCTTCAAAAAGAACCACTTAAACAGGCTACCCTCTACATAGTCAAAAGAGCTTCGACCATGTCAGGTCCAATCACAAGGCTTCGAGCTACTCAACCTACGAGCCAAACCTCCTAAGGTGCTCAAACATCGCCACACACAACTTGAAATCGAGGTTCTTCCAGAACTGACGATGGGTCAGGAAAAGTCATTTCAAAAGTCCTTAACGAGAGGAAAATAAATCTAATAAAAGGTCTCTTCGGCCCAAAGAGTAAGAGCCATTACCACCAGCTTACATTAAAAGGCCACATCGGCCCAAAGCGTAAGAGCCACTACTGCCAACTCATCTAAAAACTTGAGGATAAAAATGAGCTCGAATCGTAACCCGATTCGGAGACAGAACCCAAAATAGTTACTTACATATGCCTCAGGGCAAAGAGTAAGAGCCATTGTCGCTAACCCATGCAAACATAAAAGTTTGAGGGTCAAATGAGCTTGAGTCGAATCCTAGCTTGGAGAATCAACCAAAAATAGTTAAGTAAAAGCATAAGAGCTCAAACGTTAGCTTGTACTAAAGGTCGCATCGACCGAGCACGTAAGAGCCCCGAGACAAGCCTAATAAGCCCTAAGGCCATAACGCGAATCTAAAAATGTCACCAACTCTCAGACCAGTTCGCCTGGCCAAATTCAGGACAGAAAAGGGTATAGAAAAGGCAAAGCCACAAGTTTTCTTTTATACACATGCGCGAAAAAACACATTCTCCCTCTAAAAACATGCTCTGAAGATACTACATACAATATGGAAAAGCCTACGCCCTACCCCTGAGGCCTACGGCCTATTGGCCTCATCTTCACTCTCTTCAGCGTCGGACAGGAGTAACCGAGCACTACACTCATCGCGCCAACTCTTCCGAGAAAATAAAACCCCTAGCACCGATCTCCTCAAGAATCCTTCTTCGAGACTTGCAACAAGCATATTCTTTGATCCTCTCTTCACGATCAAGGACCCTCTTTAACTCGACTTGGGCATCGGTAGCATCCTTCAAATAAATCACCATCTCCTGATCGGCCTTAGTTCGGCTTAGTGTTGCTCTAGTCCGGGCATCAACAATCTCAGCCCTGAGCTTTGAAAGCTCGGATTTGAGCTTCGTGACCATATCCACTTGAACTGAAGCGTTATCAAAAGCTAAGTAGAGTTGGACCTCAAAGGCAGGAGCTTTAGCCAAGGTATTCTTCTCTTCTTAAACCTGAACCTGCGCCTGAGCTCTTAGGTCACCACAGTCATTCCTGACTTGGCTGGCTTCACCTCTAAGATATTTCAGGGCCTCTATCTTTTTCTATAGATGGGATAGGTGAAGAGTTTACCTCAACAATTAAAAGATGGAATGAGTACTCTCCTAGGATAGAAAGTTAATTGCTCCATCAAATAGCTCTCGTAATTCGAGCTCCGGTACGCCTCACACCGCAAGTGTGCCAGAATGAATTCCTTTTCCTCACAAAGGAGCCTAAGGAATCTATCCTCATCTAGAACTTTCCGGAGCCTGGCTTCGTGATGATGCAGCTCAGACCTAAGCATGTTAAAACCCTTCAAAAGAAAAACTCGATAAGGAAGGGAAGATGCGGGATTTGGAAGGCCTGGGTCAAAACTCACTACAAAGTGAAGCCGACGGACTTCCTCAAAGGCCGAGCGCACATCCATTGATCTAGTCCCCTTAGCCCTAGAAGGATCGACCCTGATCGAAGCACGATCACTCTGAGATCCATCTTTGTAGATCTAGAAACTTCGGGTGCAACAGACTCGGACGATGTTTCCATCTATAAGACCCGACCCCATTTCGCCTTACTCTGAGCGCCATCACCCTGCAAGTGCATGTCCCGCTTATTATTTTCGTCCATTAGCTCAAAAGTAGGCAAACCCTCCCCCCTCCGGTGGAGCACAGCCTCGCCTCTAGAGGCTCTCCGATATAATGTTAACAACGTTAATATGCAAAAAGGGAAAATGTGTATAGTGACATTCCTCAGGAAATTGCATAAGTTGTACCGGGATAACATAATCCATCCGGACGCGGACGAACCGATTAATCCACTCTCGATCTTTATTTTCCTCATCATCAACAACAAATGGCGTAGAGGAACGATACCACAAGGTTAGCAGACCTCGATGGTGAAAAGGATGGTACAGCCTGATTAGATGGTTGAGCGTGAATTCTAACCCCGCCTTATCCGCAAAGAACCTCATAGTCAACACTACTCGCCAAAATGATGGGTGTATCTGGGCCAAGGTAACCCAATACTTTAAACATAAGCCGAGCAGGACCCAGTCAAGGGGGCCTAGTGTGAAAGGATACGTGTAAACATTCAGGAATCCATCGACAAGGTCAGTGATACCCTCATCCGAGGGAAGCACCCGTAGCGCTACTTTCTCCCCCCATCCTTAGTCTCTCCTCACGAACTCAAGGTATTTCCCTCTTATCAAAGACATAGTATTCAAGGTAAACTCTCGTTGATCCTGAGTGCTGGGAGCTGAACTCTCCCATCTCTGTCGGAAAACCCCGAGGTAGCATTCATGGCTATGGCGAGACTAGAGAACTGAAGTGGGAACCTACATAAATGCTTTGGTGCTAATGTAACGAAGGGATCAACGCCGAAATGGAAGGATAACTACCTAAAAAATTGGGATCTACCAAGAAGCGGAAACAACCCTATATATATATATAGGGAAACATCAATGGTCTGCCTACCCAAGTTTGGCATCGAGAGGCCAATGACTTCGATGCAAGTTATGAGGTGGTACCCGACCTCAAGGACCTCCATGAAAAAGCAGTCAGGCTTTAAGAAGCCGACAACATCATGTCCAGTCCTGAGGTGGTACCTAACCTCGAGGACCTCCATAAAAAAAAAGCCATGTTTCAAGAAGCCAAAGTTATCATCTCCAGTCCCGAGGTGGTGCCCGACCTCGAGGACCTCTATAAAAAAAAGGCAGACTTCAAGAAGCCAACGTTATCATCTCCAGTCCCGAGGTGGTTCCCGACCTCGAGGACCTCTATCAACAAAAAGTTAGGCTTCAAGGAGACAACAACATCATCTCCAGTCTCAAGGTGGTGACTGACCTCAAGGACCTCCATCAACAAGAAGTTAGGCTTCAAGGAGCCAACATCGTCATCTCCAGTCCCGAGGTGGTACCCAACCTCGAGGACCTCCATCAGCAAGAATTTAGGCCTTAAGAAGCAAGCGGTATCATCTACAGTCTCGAGATGGTATCCGATCTCAAAAACCTCCTCCAAAAATGGAAATTCGGCTCCAGAAAGCCTTCAGCACCATTACAGAGTTCCAGATGGTATCCGATCTTAAAAGCTTCCTCTTAAGAAGAAGAACAACCACTTGGATCTCCATCCATAAAGGCTCGAACTCAGGGCATCGCCTAAATCTAGGCAACCCCTCATCAAGGACCTATCTACAACGCTTTAAAAGTTATCTACACCAAGCTTAAAGCAAGTTTTCAAGTTCATAAAGCTAACCCTCACTCGGAGACCGCTCCTATAAATTTTGAGGCTCGAGGTATTATTTTCATATGACCCAAGGTAAGGGTTTAAATGACCCGAGTCTATCAAATCAATTCGAGCCTGGTTTGAGGAACGACGAAGGGTTTCAAGAGATGCGACTTTTATCAACCGAAGGCATAAAGGAAAATTCACACCCGGGTTAGATATTGACAATAGTCAGCAGAGGCATACATTCAAAATTCCCACGAATGTAAAAGAATATAGCAAGAATCAAAGGCAAAAGTCAAGAAAATATCTTTATATTCATAAACATTTGATTACAACGGCACGCGAGGGGCCTATACATATGATTACAAAAGCCCACAAGGGGTCCTTACATAGAAACAAAGAATCAAGGGGGTGCATACCCATAGTGAAAGCCTAAGGGTCCGCCCTGTCTACCCTCATAGATTCATCTCCTGTAGCAGCATCTTTGATCTCCACCTCCTCTAGGTTCCCTGCTCGATCCCATGAAATAGTATCCCTGAGGAAGAAATGAAGAAGAGGAAAGGGAGAGGATGCGGAAGAGGTGGAAAAAAGAGACATAACCCACCAAAGAAAAAGGTTGAAGATTCGGCGGTCCCCTACCTCAATGACCGGTTGTGCCCTTTTATCCCTTGGGAAAAAACCCAAGGAATGAAGTGCCACCCCAGGCCAGAGTAGGAGAATGAGCAGCCATGTGTTGTACGAACACTTTCCCGAGCTGTGGTGTAGAGTCCAAATGCCCTTCTAGATAGGAAGAAGTCATCCGCCCCTATGTCATCACCTCGAGCCAATAAGGACAGCAGTATCAGGTGTAACAACAACAATAGCAATGACAGGACGGTATGATCTCGCTTGACAAGTGAAAGCTCAGGTAGAAGGCCAACACATAGCTGATGAGAATGCTGCCATACAACCTTAAAGCCGTGAACCCCTAACATGGTGATTAGCAATAAAGGGAGATGGTGGGAATAAAGGGATGAGTGAATGGAGAAAGGCATTTGGATCAAAGATGGTACCGGAATGCCTCCCGTTTATAAGGGGTAATGAAACGACTGTCAATAACTTTGAAAGACGGATCAACAGGTGCAATCAATGCATTCTTGAAAATTGAATCAATGGCGGTACTATTACTTTGAAGAACGGGAATCAATGCTGCATTGAATGACGTCTAAAAGACAAGTCAATGGGATGTCCCGGTTATCGTGAAAGCTCATGTCATATGTTGTGTCATCAGTATGATGTCATCACAGGGAGCCTGAAGAGTCAGGCATCAAAATTGTTTCTCATCGCTTCATTCTAGGAAACACGGAGACTATCTATATATGGCAAAATTAGAGGGTCCAATTTCCCGTCATCAAGTTCATTTTGGAAGATCACCTCGAGGCCTCGAGGCTGTAAAGCTATGATCGAGTTCCCTCCCTCGAGGCTCGTCGAAGCTCAACCTAGAGGAAATATTGACCGTGGCTAGAGTAAAAACAAAAGCGTTCCTAAGACACACGGCTAAGTCTGACAAGGCTTGGCCAGCCTACTCTAAACCCGAATTAGGGTGTCACATCTAGCCGTCCCATCTCCATATCTTTACAATTAATATATGTAGTACCGTATAAGGTTTCCCCTTCTACATAAAGGGGATGCTTACCATTTTGTAGTCAACTATTGTTGCTTCAACTATTCTACACGAGATAAATAATAACTCCCTGTATCCTCTACTTTCTCTCTAACATACTCTCTCGATTTTATTGCTCTTATTTATTATCTTTATACTTGTTAGTCATTTATTTCTTATCATTGGCCGTAAAGACCCTCCCTCAATTATTTTATAACTATTAGTCCTTCCCCGATTATCCTTAATAGCTCGAGCCCGAGCCCAGGAATCAGCCTTGAAGCCTTGTATCAGTCAGTCCGAGGCCCTGAATAGCTGACTCGTCGGTTTGAATATAACTCTATTTTAGCTCGCATTTGGTCCTTAAACTTCATACACCTAGCATCAACTGTTTAACAACTAGCATAAAAAAGATCACGTATTTTTAGAGTCCCATCAACAAATTTAATTGTTATTACCATCTTCACGGTAAACAGGTTAACATAAGAACAATAGCGGAATAAAAATACGGAAGACAAAATTTAACGATTTAATTTATTACAAATATGAATCCATAATCACACTCCACCCAGAACTGGTGTCACAATCTCACGAACTATCTAAGAATACTACATGTAGTGGTCAAAACAAGGAAGATACAAGAGTGTCTCAGATGTAGATCAAACAGAACGGAAATAAGATAGAAGGGGACGTCAAAGCCTGCGGACGCCTGTTGGGCTACCTCGAGTCTCCGCCGGACTGACGGCAGCAACCTCACCATAGTCCAAATGCTCCAGTACCAGGATCTGCACACAATGCAGAGTGTAGTATCAGCACAACCGACCCCATGTGCTGGTAAGTGTCGAGCCTAACCTCGGCAAAGTAGTGCGAGGATATGGCAAGACTTCCAAGTAAACTTGTGCAGTTAAATCATATACATCGGATAATAATAACAGAAACTAATAGTTAAATATGATAAGGGAAAACATGTTAGGGGGGAATATCAAGTACCAATAGAATACCATTAGAGCAACATAAAGAACACCATAATTCGATTATCAGCAAGAATAAGGAAAATAGTAACATGTGCATAGTATCACCCTTCGTCTCGTCATCGCCAAAAGAATCAATAGATTCGGAACGGCATCACGCTTCGTGATTTTACCTCACATAATCATGGCATGACATTATCATCGTACATTTACAATATCGAGATGACATCACCATTTGTGCATTAACACCCACTCACAATATCACGCACGACATCACCCTTCGTGCTTTTCACACTTCCTTGCCCAAATAATAGCAACCACGCAAACCGGCAAGGGAAATCAACACTATCACAGTAATATCCCAGCATGTGAACAATAATATCCTGGTAAGGGAAAACAATAGTATAAGCAATAACACACCGGCAAGGGAAAACAACAATGTATCTCATCTCGATTCAACAATTCCTTCACAACATAAATCTCAACTGGCTCAACAATGGTCAATTAACAAGAACACTTCCATAAGACTTGTTTAACATTGATAATCATCAATCTAAGCATGAACAATACATAACAAAGTCACAACAATCATGGTATAAGACTCACGTGCATGCTTGACACCAACGTATAGATACTCGTCACCACACCTATACGTCGAACTCAACAATAATACATAGCAAATAAGACCACAAATGATATTCCCTCAAGCTAAGGTTATACCAATCACTAACCTCAATTCCACGGCCAAACTCCAGCCTTAATCACCACTTTCCCGTTAGAATTCGCCTCAAATTTACTTGTATCTAGCCATAATTAACTTATCAACATCAATAAAATTCTAAAGAATTCAAATCAAATGCTTAAATATAGGTTTTATATTATTTTCCCCAAAAAGTATAATAATCGACCCCGGGCCTGCTCGGTCAAAACCCGGGGTTCAGACCAAAACCCAAGGTTCGGACCATAACCCGATTACCCATTCACTCACGAGCCTGAATATGCAATTAGTTTTGAATTATGACCCAAAATCGAGGTCTAAATTCTAATTAGACAAAAAGCCCTAATTCTAACAAAAATTCCAAATTCTACCATGAAAAAACAAGATTTAGGCCTAGAAATCTAATGGGTGTTGATCGATGGAGACGGTTATAAGAACACATAGCTATGATCTGGTATTGAAACTTTTCTTCAAAAATTTCCCAAGGTCTGATTTTAGTGAAGGATATATGAAAATAGGGCTTATTTCCGTTTTGATTATGTTTTTAATTCACTAACATATACCTTTTTCGCGTTCGTGAAGCTTTGGCTAAAAGAGCTTTCGCGTTCGCGAGGTACTGTACGCGCATGAAGGTTCACCCCCCTGACCTTCGCGTTTGCGAGCCAATCGCCACATTCGCGTAGAGCATTTTCCCTTCCCCCAGTTCCCTACCAAATGGCCTTCACATTAGCAGTAGCCAGGCCGCGTTCACGAAGGGTAACACCCGTAATGCTTTACATTCACGACATGTGCCTCACCTTCGCGTAGCTGGAATTTACTTCAGAAAACGTTTATTCTTCGTGTTCGTTAGAGTCCCTTCGCAAATACGAAGAACAAAATACCAGCGTACAGAAGCACTGAAGCAGCAGTACAACAGAAAATCTTAAGTCCAAAACACCCCGAAATCTATCTGAAACTCACCCGAGCCCTCGGGGATCCAAACCAAACATGCACACAAATCTAAAAATATTATATGGACTTACTCGTGCGATAAAATTACCAAAATAACATATTTAACAATGAATTTAGCATCAAAATCAATGAAAATCTTGAGAGCTCCTAAAGTTTCTATTTTCACAATCGAGGGTCCGATTCATGCAATATGAATTGCGTTTCTTACCAAATTTTACAGGCACAACTTAAATACAATATTAAACCTATAGCGGGCTCCAAAATCAAATTACAATCCCGATACCATCAAATTCAAACATTTTTAAATTTCCAAAACTTTTATATTTTCGATTAAACAATTTCTTTCAAATATTTATTCCTCGAGCTAGGGACCTCGGAATTTAATTTCGGGCATATGCCCAAGTCCTATATTTTCCTACAGAACCTCCGGGACCGTCGAATCACAGTTCCGGATCTGTTTACCTAAAATGTTGACCGAAGTCAACTTAAATTTAATTTTAAAAGAACAATTAGCATTCTTCTCAACTTTTCACATAAGGGCTTTTCGGATATACGCCCGGACTGCGCACGCAAACCAAAATGAGATAAAAGGAGGTTAAGGACTTAGAACACATATTTAACTTCTAAAATAAGAGATGACATTTTGAGTCATCACAATTTCTAAATTGAAAATTTATTTTAGTCCTATAGGCATGATATCTATTGATGGATTGATTTAAACCCTATAGGCATGATTCTAGGTTTGTATGGATTTAAATCCTATAGACATGATTTCTAAATTGGAACTTGATTTTTTACTCATATAGGCATGCTATTTATTAATTGTGTATGGTTAGAAGTATAACATATTGCCAGGAAGGATAATTGATTAAGACATACAAAGGTCCTATAGGCATGGTCACTAATGCACATGTATTTGAAAATATTTGTAGATCCTATGAACAGGATTTCTAATGTGCAGAATTAAATGTAGAGTCTTGTAAGAAGGGTTTCTAGCATGCAGATGTGCAACACAAAATCAAGATCATCAAGAAAAATCCAATAGGCAGGATCTGTAAACACTGTATAGTATCCACATAATTCAATTAACATAATTAAGTCATATAGGCAGGATTTCTACCCAATTTTAACAAAAGATATAAGAATAAACCCCCAACTTTACTAGATATCCCTAAATCTATTATTACATAGATTATTACAGCCCAGAATATCGAATGAATTGCATAATGATAATAATTACACAACAGGGAGCCCTTAAAGGCCCAAATAAACCTAGGAACCAGGCCTTCCACATTGAAGCTTTGAAGTGTAGCAAGGATTCACCAACATCACATTACAACTAGGATTCTAGTGTCAAATGTCCCAAAGAGCCTCAGGGACCCCGGGCAATGCTCACACTAAAACCACTCATTCAACAAAGAGTTCATAAAATATCGGAAAACCAGTCCCTAGTGTGTCAGAGTTCAAAAGAGTCTCAAGGACCCTAGGCAGTGCTCACACTGAGGTGGTTGAGAACCTAAGGGACTAAGAGTAGGGACTTTTGAAATCAGTACATAAAAGGATTAAAGGGAAGGTTTTAAAACAGTTCAGTCTCAAAAGAAGGAAAGTTCAAAACATAGAGTTGCAGGCAGAACTGCTCCAAGAAACAAACAAAGTTCAAGGTCAGCATACAGTTCAAACATGGTGAAATCTTATTAAGCTAAGTGCTTATACTAGTATTTGAAACATTCATGGTTTAGTCACAGAAGCAGTTAGGCAGAAACATTTTGAATTGAATAGACAAGTCAAATGATTTAAGCACGCCATACTTCATTACATGCTCAGAGTGTCTTGCAAAGTTCAGAATAGGTATAAAACTGACAAACAGATTAAACCTTAAACTAACTTATTAGAGGATTCCTGCTATTCTAAATAACTTAGTCTTAATTTGACAGTATTATCAAATTGCCAGATAAAGGACAGAATCATGCTAGGAATTGAAATAGGCTAGTCAAACAAAGCGTAGAGAAGGAAATTGCAAAGGGTAGGGCACACTAGTTGAGAAGAAAGCAAGTAAAGATGCAGTAACAATTAAATATCATAGTAATTTGGCCTTAGCTTCCAGCCGGCCAAACAATAGTTGTTCAGTATAGAAATCAGAACATGAGAGAAAGAGAGAGATCTTAAGCTTTTTAGTAAGAATCAGAGAGTTCGAGACCTGTCTAGAGGGAATGATGAAGGGGTTTAAATAATACTCGATGAAATAGACATGTAAGGTAATAGGCCAATTATAGACAAATAAGGCATGAGAATAACTTCAAAAATCAATTAGAGTCGACTTCAATCAATTAACAGAACATAATAGCATAAAACCAGACTAGTACCACTTAATTAAGGGAAAGCATTATATGGAATCAATCAGTAGTGTCACGACCCAACCCCCGGTCGTGATGGCGCCCAACACCTTGTTAGGCAAGCCCGACCATTTAACATTTCCATCCCAATTATCAAACTTAAAATTACCATTAAGCATAAACTCTCATTTTCTTAATAACAAAATAGTGCGGAAACCAAAGTAACATTAATAACAGTAATAACAGCCCAATAGATCTGGCGTTGCAAGTCTGAGCCTGTAGATACAACAGGATATCATCCTATACATAAACAAGTCTAGTGCGGGAGTAAAAGAAATGACAAGAGGAGAAAATTGGGTCCTGTGGACGCCGGCAGCTACCTCGAATACTCCGACACTGAACCGAGCAGCAGCAAATAATCCCAGCTAAACCTCCGGGGTCCCTGTATCTGCACACAAGGTGCAGGGAGTAAAGTGAGTACTCCAACTCAGTGAGTAATAGCAATAAATAACAACTGAAAGAAAGGAAATCATGTAAGAACGCTATGCAGTTCCATAAATAACAGTAGGGCATTAACACTTGCTAAACAGGAAACATATCGTAACAGTCTCCTACAGTCCAACAATTTACCCACACTGCTGCGGCGCGCAACCCGATCCTCACTAACACTGCTGCGGCGTGCAGCCCGATCCGATATAACATATATAATGCTACAGCATGTAGTTCGATCCAATATAATATATATAATGCTGCGGCGTGCAGCCCGATCCAATATAATAGTCGACTGTGCTCACTGGGGGTGTGTGCAGACTCCGGAGGGGCTCCTTCAGCTCAAGCGCTATAATACTGCGGCGTGCAGTCCGATCCATATATGTATATATATACTACTGCGGCATGCAGTCCGATCCAATATATGTATATATATATACTGCTGCGGCGTGCAGCCCGATCCGGTATATATCAAATACCCTCACTATGGGGTGCTTGACCCCTCTTAGTCAATATAGACTTGGCCTCTCGGGCCCCCCTCAGCTAAGACAGGGTATTCAACCCTAGGTGTTACTCATTTAGAGTGCAATTTGCTAATACCGGTTCATATTATGTTTTACAGTTAACGATATAACTGAGAGTATGTGTTAAACAGGTAAAGTGTTGTCAATTAGCTCAACAGGCTCCCCTAAGGGTTCTACAGATCGACACAAGGCCCCAAACCATGGCAACTAGCCCAAAATATACGGATATAAACTCAATCTCAGTCAAAAAGTATAGTAAGTCCTCAATCGGGATGGACCGAGTCCAAATCACTAGCAATAACATCACCACGCTCACCATACGGCGCATATCTCATCTCAACATAGCACCACATAGTGCAAATACAGGTTTTCAAACCCTTAGTATATTATTTACAACCATTACTCACCTCAAACCGGCCAAAATCCTAGCTCGCCTTGCGCCTCAAAACCACAGGGAATAGGTTATAATAAGCTAATGGGACATAACTCAATTGAAAGAACTCGAAAAACACCCAAAAACACGAAGTTGGCAAAACCCGAGCCCCGGGCCCACTTCTC